>QXTE01000068.1:4512040-4590767 GCA_003942145.1 Platysternon megacephalum
AAATCATGATTTGGGGACTTCAACAGCTGAGTCAAGGGTGAGAGTTATTTCAGGAGTGGGTGGGTCAACTCTTGTGGCCTGCATCATGCAGGAGGTCAGACTAGATGATCATAATGGTCCCTTCTGATCTTAAGTTCTATGATTCTATGATAAGGCCACTGGTGGTAAAACTGCTGAGCCATTGGTCTACCTTTGTATAATTGCCTGTGGAATTTTCGCTTCGAGAGAGTGGTATATATACTCACAGGGAGTGGAGGGGGGCTCTGGAGTCCTTTAGAGTGTGTAACGACTTATCTGTCTTTTGGTTAAAAAGATAAGTTTCATTGAAGTGCAGGTCCTCCACAGATGCCTCTAGATCTCTCTGTGGCAGCTTAGACAACCAAAGAATTAACAGCAGGATGAGAAAAAGGGATAAAATAGCATTTTATCCCTTTTGGCAGGGATAAAATAGCATTTTGCTGTCCTCTTAGGGATAGGGGCACAAATGGCCAGGGTGTACCAGGTTGTTCAAGCTGGTTCCAGAATGGCTTCATTAACAGGAAGCGCTATTTGGTTGGATCCGGAGGATTGCCAGGAGTTTATGTTGAAGATCCTGAACTTCCTCAAGGGAGATCTGCAGCTCCTCTGCAACACTATGTAACAGTTCTTAAACTGCTTATGTTCATCGGGGATCTTGGCCTGAGGAGGACTGTGACTGGTACCTCCTATTATTCCTGCCCCTTCTCCTGGCAGAGTCCTGCCTCGGGGGTCTGGAGTAGAAGCAGAAGGGATCCTGGAGTTTGAAGGGCTTCCTCTGGGGTGCAGGAGTGTGGATCCCCAGGGACTTCAATGTTGCCCTCGAGTCTTTCAGACTGTGCAAGCGGGAGTGCGTGTTCTTGGCAAACAAGCCTGCACAGTCAAATGGCAGGTCCTGAATGGCGTTCTGGACCTCTGCAGGTATGCCCGAAACCTGTAACCAGGCGCTCCGTCTCATGGTGATTGCTGTGGCCGTGGTCTGAGATGCAGAGTCAGCGGTGGCCTGGAGGGAGGTCCTTGACACCACCTTGCCCTTCTCAAGAAGTGCCGCGAACTCCGGGCATGAGTCTGACGGGAGCAATTCCTGGAACTTAGCTAGTGCTCTCCAGGAATTGAAGGCGTAGCGGCTGAGCACCACTTGCTGATTAGCAACGTGAAGCTGGAGCGCCCTGGTCGAGTAGACTTTACAGCCATAAAGGTCCAGCTTCTTAGCATCCTGTGACTTTGGGGCAGGACCTGGTTGACCTTGCCACTCTTTGTGGCTCGCTGCATCCACCACTAATGTTCCAGGCTGAGGATTGGTAAAAAGGTGTTCGTACCCCTTTGGCGGCACAAAATACCTCCTTTCTACCCCTTTGGCTGTGGGAAGTATGGAGGCCGGGGTCTGCCACAGCACCTTTGTGGTGTTTTGTATGGTCTTTATAAGGGGCAAGGCTACCCTTAGAAGGACCCTCTGGGGCAAGAATGTCCACCATGGGGTCCGAGTCTTCCGGAGGTGTAAGTTTTGGGCCACCCTCCTAAGAAGGTCCTGGTGCATCCTATTGTCCATCGCAGGGAGTGTGGTGGTGGAGGTGCCAACCACCGCCTCATCCAGCGAAGAGGACGAGGAGGCCCGAGGGACTTGGTCCTCCTGACCCTCAGGCTCCCTGGAAGCTGGCTTGGGTACATCTGCCCTATTCGGGGCGGACTGTGATGCTGGTACCACATGGGGTGCTGGCTCAAGAGTTGCACCCACTTGCAAAGACCCAGGGTCCTTGTCACATTGGGGGTCTTCAAGTGCTGAGGGAGTATGGCGCGGCACTGACATGGCTGAAGGAGGAGCATGGGGCGCGGATACCACGGACGTGGCCCTACAGCCCCGCCCTTGAGCCTGATGATAGGCCCAAGGAGTCCAAAAGGGCCACGGTACTGGCATATCCTGTGATCTGCGGTGCCAGGACCAATACCTGCTGAGTTGAGCTCACGAGGCTCGGTCAGTTTCATTGCAGAATAGACTTCATGCTGGAGTCTGAGCTCTGGGACCCTCCCACCTCACAGGGTCTCATAGCTCAGGCTCCAGCCCAAGCCCAGAAGTCTACACTGCAATGAAACAGCCCTGCAGCAAAAGCCTCGTGAGTCTGAGTCAGCTAGCATGGGCCAGCCACAGGTTTTTCATTGCAGTGTAGACATACCCAAAGTCATCATGCAAATACATGATTTCAGACCATATTAAATGTTATTGACTTGAAGAAACTACTGTATTTGGTAGCATCAACGTCTATGGGGGGAAGAGGTGTCAGAATACTGTATTTTTATGCAGCCAAGTGAGAAGTCAGTATCCAGAAATACATGCTAAAAATAAAAAGTGAAGTTAAAGAGATTTTGATCAGGTCTTCAGGAGAACTCAGGAAAAGGAAGAAATTATTAGATAAGCTGTAATGGAAATGTTACAGTTAGTTAATTTCTGAGGCTAGCTTTGTGGTCAAAACTTCTCCTAAACTTCATTTTCCTATCTTCTGTGTATTTATAAAAGCCTTTTTGTTCCATCTGCAGCCCACACACCAACATAGCATCCCTCCTTTCATCTACAGAAAATAATGCTGCTGAATAGTTCCTAAGTGCACTCAGGCAACAGAAGGCAGACAAACTCGCATACTCACAGCAAGGTATCAATATTTTTAGCGCTTATATATTTTTTATAAAATGTATGTTAATTGTTATTTCTTTTCATAAGCATCAAATCAATGTTACAAGAGTAATAAAGCATCACAAACATTTATTTTGTATTTCTGTAATTTAAAACCGTTTTATAAAAATAATTATTGTGTTCTGTAAAGTTTTAGCAAGCAGCATAAATTATAAAACATTTAAAATGCAGATTTATAATAGAAAATGATGGACCCTTACTTCAAAGCAGCATTAATGAGTAAGGCTATTCATACAAATTGACTTGGTTAGGCTGCTGGTGTTTTGAGACCACTGTCTATCATGCTGACCAATATTGTCTCATTGTTTCCTTGTACTCCCCCATCTGTTGTCCCATTTGATATTTCAACTGTAAGTTCTTTGGGGAAAAGAAGAAGTCTTTTTGTTCTGTGTTTGTAAAGCGCCTAACACAGGGCTCCCAGTTGATAACTAGGGCCCTGAGACATTATGGCAGAGGTTCCCAAACTTTTTTTTAAATGAAGTATTTTCTGCCAAGACCCCAGAGAGCATGGAGCAAAATGGTACCCTCCACGCAGTGTGACCACATACACATGCCATGTGGAGGATGCCATTGTGTAGAGTAAAATGGCATCTTCTGACCATCATGAGCTTGTATGCACCATATGTGGGGGTCATGCTGTTCTAAGCAAAATGGTGTCCTCTGCACTTTTAGGGTAGCAACCAAACAGTTTGGGAACCACTGCGTTACGGTAATAAAAGTAATTCATGTTCCTTCTCTTGAACATGTTGCAATGGAACACAGACAAGAAAAATCCCAGGACAACAATTCAGAGGTGGAGAGATCACCACAGGACTCAAAGAAGAGTGTTTGAATGAAGAGATTTGAATGAATTAGGGAAAAGGAGAAAGAGAACTTGACAAACATGAAGGGGGAGACTGTCCCAAGCAAAGGGGCAGCATGAAAAATGTACTAAGCTAAGAGTCTGAGAAAAGAATGATATAGCAGCAAGGACAACAAAGGATCCAGATAAGCATAGGAGGGATCAGAGCAGAGACATAGGCAGTGGTGAGATTATAGAGGGCCTTAAAGGGATGGGGAGAAGGATTTTGAATTTGATACAGAAAAAGGACAAACCAGTGAAGAGGAGAAAAAAAAAGTTTAATTTTGGACAGAATGAGTGAGATGGTGATGGGACCATCTAGGAGGTTACTGGAACTGCAAAGCTTTGCAGAGTATCTGAGATTAGAAAATACACAGCTTTCTTAAGAGGTAGATTTTGGAGAAGTAGAAAGGATGAATTGAGGAGAGGTGAGCAGGAGCAGACAGTGTGCTCATGACCTAACAAATAATTAGCAGCTAGTTTAAGTTTACAAATCTCATTGGTGGGCTGAATTTTCATCTCAAAGATTTAAATGTATCAACATACTGCGACACAGAGACCCTTTGGCAAAGGGTCCCCTGTTCTTTGCAAACATCTCACCTCAGACCTGACAAACTCACTACACCACATACCTTACCTGTTACTCTTTATGGAAAAATATCCTGTAAGACATATCTATACATAAGCACAGCCCAAGTAAGTGCTACTGATATGGCTCCACTGAGCAAATGAAAAGAGACAGTCTACAATAAAGGGAATTCAAATACAAACTCTGATCAGCCCAGGTTGACGCAGCTACCTAGAGTCAGGACCCACAGAGGTGTCTGAGAAGACCCTAATGAATTTAGTAAGGTCTGACACATTGGTGGATGATATAGAAAGTGAATTAGGCAAGTTATGCCTAAGTTGGAGGGACACTGGCACCCAGGTGTCTCTGGTCAGAGAAGAGTGTTATAGAAGCTGACATGCTCCCAGAGGAGCATGTAAAAATCCTTGCATTGGGAAAATCTGAAACTAATGCACACTTAGCTCAAGCAGAGTGGAGTCAGAAGGTTTAAAAGTTACTTTAAAATAAAACAATGTTGAGAGAAGGGAGACCTCTCAATATTTATACAGTCAGGATAGGTGTCCTATATTATTTCATTAAAAAAAGACATTACTGGCTCTCTAGTCATTCTGGCTTCTCCACCTGAAATTCTGTTATTAGATTCTTCCATCATGTTCATCATTGTGGGCTATGTGTAGCCATAAGGTAACAGAACCCCTACCATGCTGCATGTCTGGGGACCAATGAATAGGGTCACAACAGGGAGCCGCAGAAAGGGAAAGGATGAGGAGTTCATTTACGAGAACTCTGGTCCCCACAGAGCCCACCCTTCCACCTTACCTTTTATTGATGTAACACACCAAGCCACTTTTCTTCAGACTTGATTAGTCTGCTGAGACTCAATGCTGCCAGCACACAGTGTTGGATTGAACTGTATGTGGCAATTATACATAACACCAAATATATACATACAATATTTGTTATTTACCCACAATTCCTTCACACCGAATACATAAAAGGCATAGGGTGGTTTTTTTGTTATAAGCAAAAACCACATACACGAGAAGACATATAAAAAATAAAGTTTACTACTGATCCAAGGCTGAAAATGGGCAATAAAGACTATACATAGTATTTGTAATTTTGGGGTTATTTATTTTTTAAATCAGAAAAATAGCTTGGAAAATAAAAAGATATTACTTACTTTATTAGAACTCCCAGCTTTAATTCCAATTGGTACTTTACTCTAAAATAAAAAGACAAATTACTATCTTTTTGTGCTGTTCACAGAAATGATTATGCCACAATGCCTGTAAGATTGATAGCTGGCCAAGCTGTTAACTGTTTTCTGCAAGTTGACACCTTTTAATTCCTTGCTGGGGTGATTCCTAGTTCTCTCAACTTACGTTCACTACTCCAACCCAAGATAAGAGCAGTCGGCTCCTTCTAGGTTGAAAGCTTAATTCAGTTTCTTTTAATTATTTGGTACTTATTTTTGACTGATAAAACAATGAGCAATAGCTAATACTTTGGATACCCATCGTTCAATTTTTATCTCTAATGGATACTATTATTAAAAAGCATTTCAGTTGTATTACCCTGAACAAAAGTGGCAATAACTAAGTTTATTACTGCCAATTTCTTTTACCAATTTAAGATTTCACTAGCAGATATTAAACATTAGAGACTAGAATGGTGTGTAAATATCTATTGTCTAATAAAGCTCATCCCTATAATTTAAAGTAGTTCTGGAAAGTCTACAAAAGTCTGCAAGCAATATTTATCTCTAACCAATATGAACACAATACCTCAATTTCATCTACCAAATCTGATATTTTTATTGCAAGTCTGGGCAAGATTAGCTTTCAACTGACAAAGTACAACCTTCAACTCAACAGTCTAGGAGGAACTGAAGTTTATCATGTGTACATTCCAAAAGCATAAGTTATATATACACACATCGTATGCCTGATCTAAGCACTCAGTTGGGTGACAGGATGAAAATGTCAATTACTATAGATTTTACTCCCACACATGTCATGAAACTTCATTAATCAATGTTTGTAGAATGCTTTGGCATCTGGATGAAGGGAGCTACAAAAATGCAAACTATTCTGACCATCCAAATTGAGGAATAATTGACCCAGATTTTCAAATCGAGTTGGAGATAACCATAGAAGAAATTGGCCTGGCTATGTGAGAAAATAATGATTTATTGTTTTACTTTGATCCATACCTCAGGACAAGGCTCTACGTGACAATCTCTGATAGAACAATGGCCATCATCAGCCCAGAATGGACATGGTCTCTTAAGATTAACCTAAAAAAAAAAAAAGGCAGAAACAGAAATATGCTATTAACAAATTGATTTAGAGCTACTTGAAAGTCTAGGAAATTCTCTTCATAACAGCATAGTCTTCCTATTGGAGGATGGAGAGCAAGGAATCAATTATTTGACAGTCTACATTTTTTAAGTTAAACAATCCTCCCACTTTCAATATTCACTTCTTGTGAAAAGACAATCAATAAACTCTTCCACTAAGATTGACTTCAACCCACGTTGCTATAATACCACAGAGACCTCACAAATGAATTTTGTCTTTGTACACATATAGATATCTTTTAGCAATAACTGATGTCCTGAAAGTTAAGGTTGAATTGGTTTTTGGGGGTTTTTTTTGCATTCATTTCAAGGAAACAAGAATAGCAGAATACTAATGATCTCTTAACCAGAGAGCTGATGTACTCAATTATATTTGGATATATTGAAAAACTTACCAAAGTACAGTTTCTTATTTCTGGTTACACTTCTAAAACCACATGAAATATTCTCTAGTGTAAATAGAAGCAGTGAAGAAGGGCCAAATGGTGACCTCAATGGTGAACACCAATGGCATTTCCTGATTGAGACTGCTATCGGTCATCAAACAGTACAATGATAAAGCAATGCAGTACAGATTGTGCTGTGGAGATAAGCTAAAGAGAGATTCCAAATTGTTCATCTCTGATCTTTTTAATTATACTTTTTAACAATTCAAGTCACAAAAAAGTAGTAACACACTGTTTTCCTTCCTTTGAATTAGCCTAAAAAAAGAAAAACAAACAAACCAACACACCGACTGAGATTCGAAAGCACCCTCTTGCCCTCTGCTTACCTCACACAGTGAAGTCTTTTGTCTTCAACCCCCAGAACTCGTCTGCACTGAGAAATTTAGCAGCGTAATTATACCAGTATAATTATGCCAGTAAATTTCTCCTTTTAGACAAGCCCCCAGAAAATGAGACATTTGAAATCCAACACTATTTCAATTGAAAAATAATTCAGAAGGTATACTCTTGAGTCTTTGTACTTGGTTGCCAAAGCATTTGAAGCTAAAAAATGGCAGACTTTTGAATAAAAACAGTGATCATTTAACTCTTTCATGCCTATGGTGCATATACTTTTTAAGACCTCATTTTGTTCTTCTTTTTAATGTGGCCTATTCAAAATGTTCCCTCAGTTAATATACACCACTCTGAAGGGCACTCAATGGATCAGGATATTATTTAGATTCAGTGTTGTCCAACTTGAACATCTTGCTAAGAGGTAGCTAACTACCACTTTGAAACTGATAAGAGTAAGGGACTTAATCATGCTATCAAATATGCAGGCTACAAATCTTGTAAAAAATCAGCTACTTTGCTGGAATGCAGCAAAACTGATCCAGTTATGCAAGACTGCAATAACCCTAAAAAAATTCAATACTAAATTTAAAGCAAAAACCTTAAGAAGCATATTTGATGTAAGAATTATATATAAGTAATTTAACAATTATATGCAGACTTTAAAGAAGATTTTAAACCAGAAACCAAACCCAAGTAGTTTGTTTCATGGAAATATAATAAATAATAATAATAATGCCTATTTCCTATATAGGACTTATCAGTAGATCTCAAAGCACTTCACAATCTAATCCTATAAAACAACTTGAAACTATAAAATTTAGAACAAAAACAATAAAATCTTAACTATGAACAAGAATAAAAAGTTTTTCTAAATGTTTTGGAAAATGCATCACCAAGGACAAGAGAATATAGTAAAAGCTACGACTCAGACCATAAAGTGGCGAGAAGGAACTGGAGACGTTGGTGGCCTACCCCACCATTTATCACCTGAGGAGAAACCATGAGGCAATTCAAGGACACATGCGCAGACTGCTGAATAGTATTACTTTCAAAAGCTTCAGCTTCGGGCACATGCGCATAACCCTCAGTGGAATACAATTGGAACCAGCCAAAGAAGGTTAAGTGACTTGTCCATTGTCACACAGGAAGTTTGCACAGAAGCAAGGAATTGATCCTGGATCTCCCAAGTCCTAGCCTAGGTTATGAGTACAGAGAAAACACAGATATCACAAGTACACCATTCCTTTAGTTTATAGTATCAGAAACCTTTGATAAATTTTGTTTTAGAAAAGTCTTGGATAGTTTACATCCGAAAATAGTTATTTCCTCCATCTCTTTCCCTTATTATATCATGGGTAGCACCCACAATAGGTAAGGTGAAGTTCCAACATCCATTTTCACCACTATTACCCTGTAAGTGCCCATAATTTTCTCAAGTTAATTTGGAGCTAAAATGTTCAATGCTGGTTTGTAGTATAATGGTGAAATATTCGGTGAAGTCTAAGCAAACCATTCAGCCCTTTTTCAATCATCAAAACGTTTAGTAACCAGCTACCTCACATATTTTCCCCCTTGTTTTCAAACAGAAGTACCGACACTTGCATACCTCAAATCTGCTTACGCTAGAAACTCCATCCAGCACTTAAAGTCATCAATTTCGTGCATATGGCAGAACCAGAACTGACACTCAAACTGAATTTCTTAACTTCCGAGTACTCATTTTCTCAACCTTAATGATGCATTAGTGGTAGATTTTGTATTTAAGAAATACATATACACACACAGAATAAGTTCAGAATTAAGACTGCATTTCAGTCTCTTTGCCCCTAACACACTTTCACAGGTCACACACATGCAGGAGGTAGAGTTACATAATGCCAGTACAATGGTATAAGAAATTTTTATATAGTACACCTCTACCCCGATATAACGCGACCAGATATAACACGAATTCGGATATAACGCGGTAAAGCAGCGCTATGGGGGGGGCGGATCAGCGCACTCCGGTGGATCAAAACAAGTTTGATATAACGCGGTTTCACCTATAATGCGGTAAGATTTTTTGGCTCCCAAGGACAGCGTTATATCGAGGTAGAGGTGTACGTCAATACACCTGTATTAATCTGATGCTTCAACATGAAATTTTTAACGCACCACATTTATTAATTTCTAAAATAATTTTTGCCCAATCAATTTTATACAAAATACTTGTATGTAACAAAACACAACTTCAGATTTGAAGCAGAAGGATTACGGAGGACAACAGAATTATATAAATCTCCATGAAGAGCAAGTACTAGAGGGAGTCTTCTCTTCTCTAAAGAAGGCTTAATAGTACAGCTCAAAAGTATTTATTTATTTCTTTAGCTGTAGGAAATGCAAACAAATACAGTGTTTCAATTAATGTTCTTTAATAAAGCAAACAGCATCTCCTACTCAAAGAGAAGAAACAAATCTGTTACAGTAAATTTTTCTTCTTTTTATTACAAATGAGGAATAAGATATCCCCTAATTATAAATACCACCCCCACCCCCCAAAAAAGCAGAAACTCAGAAGCCAGTCTGTTACAAACAGGCCAAATCTTGATTAGTTACACAGTGTTGAGTCCTAGTGATAATGTTTAGTAAAACAGTTTGTATTTATATGCCACCTTTTATCAGAGGATCCTGAAGTGCTTTACAAAAGTTGATACATTATCCCAATTTTACAGATGGGGAAACCAGGAAATAAAGGGTATCTGACTTACCCAAAGTCACACAATGAAACAGTCACACAATGAAACAGTGCCAGAGTTGGGAACAGAACTGAGCGCTCAACACCAAATCCCCTGTTTTAGCTACTAGACTATACTGCTTCCCCTGTTCTCTAAAAGAAAGCTGAGAAATCTACTACACATAGCACCAGCAGGTTTTCTGACTACTAACTAAGTTCATACAGGCTAAAAATAAGAGAAACATTCTCTAGTCAGAACTGCTTTGCATGGCAAGAATCAATTGATGGAAGACATCAAGACCTTCTGAAATAGTAGCTCAGATGGAAAAAACAAAAATCATATTCAATCTGCCTTCCCTTAGCTAACTGCATTACAATGCAAGAAGTGCTTTAAATTCATCCATTTGGGGGATGCTCAATTTGTTTTGTTTTAAAAGTAATTTTGCATTGAGATTTCTTTTTTGTTTTCTATATTTTGGAGGAATTTATAACTTCTGCTGCCGTTGCAGAAGAAAAGTGGAATTCAGAACTCAGGAATTAATTGATCTGTTAGGTACAAGAGATTTTCAAAATGTTTTGTTTTTAGCCATTTGTTATTTCTAAATCTCCATGTACATTATGCTAATTTAGCATAGAACTCTTAAAAATTGAATATTTGAAATTAATCCTGAAAGTTAAATCTCTTCTAGAGTAATTCAATTCTTGAATCTCATTAATTCATACTAGCTGGGAGACTCAAATCCTGCGTACAAAGATTCAATGATTCTCCCCAATAATTTAGCACCGAAGAGCTGCACTAATGCTAAACTGAAAAAATTGTCAGTGTAGGCAAAACCATGGTAGATAAGAGTTTGTGATTTAGTAAGAGAACAATCAGTGAGTCTCAAGTATACTGCATCACAAAATTGAACATTTTATTATTTTGACAGGTAGACTTTAATTTTTAATTATGTTATCACTTCATATTATATTAGCCAACATGCTGCAGCATTTAGTGTAGATGTAGCCAAACTGTGATCCGTAGCGAGTTGTCTAGTCATATAATGCTGGCTCTTCTTGTTTCCAGTTGCTAATTGCATTAATAGGTAACTAAAATATATTAAATACTGCCCTAAGATTACTCTTCCAGTTTAGCAATTGCTGTAGTTAACATGGGGATATTATGTAATTGTGAATGAAGAAAGAGCAGGTGGGTCCACAAGACTACATAAAAGATGTGGTCCAGAGCACACAAAAAAAAATAATCAAGAATCCCTAATTTAAGAGTTCAGTAATAAGATCTCACTACAGAACTACTAACAAATCTTTGAAAAGTAGAGCAAGACTCCTGACTGTTTTGTAATAATTTCAGTAACAAAGTGAGAATTAGCAATGTTCTGTCCTGACCCCAGAAACAAATGATATTAACAGACAGAAATGCTAGCCCTGACTTGATATACTGCTAAAACAAAGGCATCTGGAATGGGTTCTCAGTGTCATCAGGTGCATCATGTATTCCTTTCACATTTTAAAAGTAACATTAAATAATATTTGTCTGGATTAAGTCAATTTGTTTTAAAAGCAATTTAGTTCACTCAAGTGCAAACCCTGAAGATGATTAGATGCTTTTGGTCATCATTATTCTCAACAAATTTTGGATTGCACTAGTAAGCAGAAGATAGATAACTTACATATATGCTTATATTTAATTTTCTTCCCCTTCAGCAATGTTATAGTCTATGCTTTGTTACTTCTTTGATCCAGCTGCAAATTACAACATAGCTAGCAGTTAGCCTTAAATGAAGGACTTCAAAAAGATGTTAGAAACCACAAGATCGCCTGGAGTCTACGATTCTTAAAAGGAAATAAGGCAGGGCTTTGGAGCGGAGCCTGGGGCTGGAACACGGAGCAGCTCCAGAGCAGTGGAGCTGCAGGTTTTTGTCTGGAGCTGGAGCGGAGCCGGAGCAAGCTCCAAAGCCCTGGTCATTAGACATTAAACATTTTTCCCTCCATAATACATAACGGAGGTCAAAGCACTATCCCACCCTGCCACTTCTATTGTGAAGAACTTTTCTTTTCTTCCTGCCTTAAAAAAAAGCCCACAACAAACATTAGATATGTTGTTCTCATCTACCTTTTCTCTCTCCTCTTGGCCCACAATCCCCTACCAAAAAACTATGGACAAATGTAGAACTGCTGGATAACAAAAATACCAGACAAGGGAAATTTGAGTAAGAGCACAAGTGATTTTTAGTCCAACTGTTTAAAAACATTTAACTCAAATGCCTACATAGCAATTGTGGGAAAAGATGTGTTTGTTAAAGATTCAGTACTCTGTTAATTAAAGGCTAAAAAAAGCTTCCATTCCATTTCCAATAAATTCTGCAACAAAATCAGACCAAGACCAGATGACATTCCTGATATTAAGTTCGGCCTTCTGATACATCATAAAGAATCAAAAGAGCACAAGCTAACTTTTTTTTTTTTTTTATAAAGCAGATTACCTTTAATCATAAACATATTTTTCTTTGTCAAGCTATCTAGGCTGTTTGACTTTTCCACAGCATTTCTTTCTCACAACTTCCAGTTTCCCTCCACTAACACCTAGGATACGTCTACACTGCAATAAAAAACCCACAGCATTGAACCTCAGAATCAGGGTCAACAGACTCAGACTCACATGGCTCAGACTGTGGGGCTAATAATTGCAACACATATGTTTGGTTTTGGGCTGAAGCCCAGTCTTTGAGACCCTCCTCCCTCACAGGGTCTTAGAGCCTGGGTCCAGCCAGAGCATCTACACTGCATTTTTCAGCCCTACAGCCTGAGCCCTGCAAACCCAAATCAGCTGGTCTGGGCCAGTGCTGCAAGTCTTTTACTGCAGTGGAGACGTATCCCTACAGGCATTCTGAGGTCAGGTCAGGGGCTAAAAGTTAAGATACAAACTACTGAAGGTCAAAAATATTTCATTGGTAAAATGGCTAGATTAGTACCTGCTAAAACTGCAAATTTTAAAGCCAATTATTTCTGTAGCAGAACCTCAGTGGCAAGAACCAAAAATCAAATTCAAAATCAGTTTCTTTAGCCATTACGTATGATGTGGCTAACCATATTATGAAAAAAAGATGTATCAAGATGTGGTATTTGATTTGTAGTGCACATGAGATGTGGAACCCTGAATTCTTATTATATACAACGATCCTCCCTCTTCCCCTCCAATCGCTCTTCTTCCATTGTCCTGGCAGCCAAGGGGGGGGGGGGGGGGGGGGGGGNAGAAAAGTGAAATTACTTACTTCTTGCTTGAGGGACAAGCTGTTCTCTGTCACTTAAACCATCTATTCCCTGACTGGCATGTTCTGACCTGAAACAATGTGAAAAACAACCACCCATTTCCATTGCCTTGTGAATATTTCAAATTGCAGTAGGGCACAGTTGCCATTTTGAAGACCACTAATTCTGTATATGCTATCGCTACTCTCCTCAAAGTACAGGATGAAGTTTACTTCTTGAAAAGAGCAGGAGGAGGAATTTAGCATAGTAGTGACCCGCACAAGCAAGATATCCATTTCTTCTGCTCTAATGTAGTAGTATTTGCGAGGCAAACAAACAGTTTAATCTTTAGACTCAATTTGGTTGTACAATATACTCTCGCTTAACCAAAACTCTATTACCCAAACCTCTGAATTACCTGAATCCCTTCCTTGTCCCCAGCATGAGATACATGCTGCAGAGGCCATGGGAAGAGATTCAGGCATTGAAGAGGTTCGGCTAATAAAGCAGATAGCTCTGGCCATGACTGTGAGGAGGACGGCAATGACAAGTGGAGGCTACCTTGATGCTGAATGGCTCCTGCAGTAGTGCACGGAGTCCTCTACAGCCCCACTGTCACGGAAGTGAGCAGTGCAGAACAGAGACCCCCGGCTAGGATTGCAAGGAGGAGGCGGCGGCGGCGGCCCTGGATGTGGGGGAGGCCCCCCGCTTCTGAATGGCTCCTGCCATCTCGATTACAGGAACTTCTGATTATATGACTAAAATCCATGTCCCCCGTGCTATTTGGATAACTGCACTGTACTCCTTCGGTACACTCAGGAGTGTTAAGTTCAGGTCTATCAGATCAGGAATTCATTCCTCAGCAAAGAACAAGACATGCAGTGCAGAGAATACAATTTCTTTTCTTTTCAATAACTCATTTGGACTACTAAAAAAAATAAAAGAGTAAATTACAACTACATTTTCTAGTCATGTAAATTACAACTGTGACCAACTTGTACTTAGACAAGACCCCTTAAAACAACAAACAGAAGTTACCTTCCCCTCTACTCCCTTCCTTTCTAAAAGCTCCAACCTTGAAGAACAATACACAAAGCTTCAGAATTTGGGATTCTAGTTAACTTTGTTGTATTTTCTTTTTCTAAGCATATTGATACCGAAGTGGAGGGAGAGAGAAACATAGTGCAAAATCCCTACCATGAAAACAAAGACAGGAATACAGAAAGGTGCATAAAGACATGTTTTCTATTCCCGATTTCCACATAAAGGAGCCAGTTACAAAAATCTCATTATTTCTGGTGAGGAGTTATGGGCTAATAGTAGAATATTCTGATATGCTATTTCTCAAGAATATGCAGGCATCAAATAGTTTACCAGGAGATTGCCCACATATAGTAGACCACTTTAGATGAAAGATTTCTACAGAACCTTAAACTGCAGATTATTTCATAAAGACAAACTGGTGTAGAGATACTCCAAATCCCAAAATGAGACAAAGGCACTAGAATCCATTACATGTTTAGTATGTGTGTTTGCAGAAGGGACACTGAAAATACAGGCATTATGCAATCACCCAATTAACAAAATACCACATGGGGAAAAATAGCCAAAAGGTATTTAGCAAGAAGTCTCATGACCATCCTTGCAGCCTCTAGCACTACAATCAGACTTACTGAAGTCATCTCTAGTGAGCATTACTGGATATCTTGTCACAATTTCAGCATAAAAGATGTAGTTGACTGGTCAGGAATCTATCAAATTACAAACATTTAAATAATGGGTTTCTACATTCCTTAATTGTTATGGTGCTTTTTTTTATTTATCAAAATATTCCAGTACAAAGTTGCTCATTCCTGTAACTCTTCCACTAAAAAGTTTCCTTGCAATACAGTCATGTTTGCTGCCCACTGGGGTAGGGAATGTCATAAGCACTGTTGTATCTTATTTTCTATGGGCTTGTCTTCACTGCATTGTCAGCTCAAGCCATAACTTGAGTTTTACCCCTAACTCCACTACTATCCGCACAGGAAAATCTCTTTCTCAAGTTAAGCCGTGCTTTAAACTCAAGCTAGCTAGCCTGTCAGGGGATGTGGATTGAAGGTCGAGTGCTGGTGATGCTGGAGATAGAAATGCAGCGGGGATGCAGCAGCTTCTCCTACATCATTCTGGACTGCTAATTAAATCACTGTATAGCTGGAGTGTTTTGCATTGTGGTTATTCTAGTTCTATTAGCTCAAGTGAGGGTAGAGAGGAATAACTCAAGTGGAGTAACTCAGCTCAACTGTTGAAGTGAAGACAAACTGTATGTTTGCAGGGTGGGAGTACTGTGGGACAATTTTTGTTTATAAGGCTGAAGCCTTGTCTATCTGGTGTTTTAATCTGCACCAGAGGAGTGTAAATTCTAGGGCACACTAACTGGCCCATGTGGACCCTGATGGTGTACACTAGGGAACCTTTAGTGCACGCCAGCAGGGTCCATCTGGGCCAGTCAGTGTGCAACATGCTAGTACACACTAGAATTTACACCTCTCTGGTGTGGGCTAACACACTGTGTAGACAGGCCCTCAACTGGCTTCAGTATTTATATTAGTACAGTTACTTTTGGGGGTTTTAGATTTGGTTTTTGTTCCATTTCTGTTAGACCCTCTAGAGGCACCATAATAAGTTACAATTTATTACTACTATGTTGTATATACACTCAAACAGTTTGAGTCCCATTTTCACTACCTAAATTGTACATAACTAGCTCCTCTTGAACATGGAAATTAGAACTGTCTATGCCCGGGCATAGACAACATTGGACTTTAAACCCTTCCTCCGAATTTAGGGATTGCATTAATGAATACAGGAAAAACTGAGTTTAGAACTGAAGCTCATTTATCTCACTTTCATTACAAGTGAACAGATTTAGCCAGAGTACAAAACTACTCATTACAATGATATTAAACAACTATTTTATTATTTTATTTTAACTCTAAGCTCACCTCCACCAAATAAAAAAGGTGTCTACATCCCTGCTATAATAGTAGCAGGAGACTCAAATTTGCCTTTCATACTACTCCAGGAGAAGGAATCAGAGTATTGACTTCTTCCACAACAAATATATGGAAGATATTTAATAAAGCAGGGCACACTTATGCTCTGAAATCTTGTCATTTTGATCATCATCTAATATCAGCATAATTTTGGAAGCAAATGTCTCAAGAGCCACTACAGTTAGAAATTAATGCTTTATACTATTTGAAAATTAAGATTGCTGTTTTCAAAAGGAATAAAAGCATATGGGTTTCTAGCTCTATCAGTTCTCTAGATGGCACAGTGAGGAAAGGAAGTCACCATAATATGATTTTTAAGCTTGATATCTGATGACTTGCCAGGAAACAAGTGCTATCAACTGCTGGAAAGTGGGTATGCTGTTTCAGTTTCTAGACATAGGTATTCAAAAATACTGAACTGTAAAACAATCACTTATCCATTGGATTACAGTTTTAGTGATTTAGTGCTGTGTTAAGCCCTGTATCAGTGGCAAATACCAGAGCTCAGACAGTATAATTTTCAAGCAAAAAATTAAAGACTATCAAGTGATAAAAGGGAGTTTTGGGCTGCTAAGAAAGAAGTTGATCAGATTTCAGAAGAAAAAGAAATTAAGATCAGACCGAGTTAGTCTATAGACCATCATATACTGGTTTTCACTTAGCTATGTATGAAAGTGCCATTCTTACTGTACCTTGTAATATCTGAAGTAGTCTCGTTCTTGCAGTTTCTGTATTTTGGGGAAGATCTTGTAAGTATTGAAGTCATCAATGCTTTCTATATCACACAAGCAGTCATCCAACACTCCGGTGAGCTACAAGAAACGAATATATTATATTCTATTGCTTTCCTGACCAAGATTCAAGGTAGTAAAAATAGTTCTTAGTTAAACAAATCAACCCCAACAAAAATTAAAGGATTTTTCTTAATAAAGGTGGATGAGGAGTTAGATAACTCTATTACATTAATGCATCATTGACAATTTAGTTTTGTTATGACTTGCTGAAACCAGTGGATGTAACAGCCACTCTTAATTTGTGCAAGCAACAGTTTAGCTCCTTTATGGAATAGGATAGCTGAAAAATAGTAGCTTACTCACAAAACAAAGGCATATGCAGGCAGAGAGATTTTGTTTTGTGTGTCTGTGAAAGTTAGAAGGCAAGAGAGAGAACCAGCAAGCAAGCATTAGACATAGCCACAGAAGCATTGATAGTCTGGCCCTCAGTGAAAGCTGTGTGAGCTTTTGGGCAAAGTGCTGTCTAAAAAGGGGCTTGAACCATTGAGCAAAGAAATTGTCTCCTGCCTTTTGATTCCTGCTATGTTCAAGAAAACAGGACTTTGTACATTCTTTGTAAATAAACAGGATAGAATCAAAAGGTATCTGGCTGTGTCATCAATTTCTCCTCAAACAAAACCATAGGACCCTGAATTTTGGCTAACCGCTAAACTCAAAGAGGGGTGAAAATATCTTATCTTTACACTTGTTTAGAATAGAAAACTAATTTCTGATGCCATGGACTGGCATCAGTCCACCTCCAGGTGCAATACTATTCGAATGTAGCAACTATGGAGATCAATGCACGTTGAGAAGATGTATTCAGAGAACTAACCATGATGATTCCAAGATCTCTTTTTTGAGTGGTAACAACTAATTTAGACCCCATCATTTTGTATCTGCATTTATCAACACTGAATTTCATCTGCCATTTTGTTGCCCAGTCCCCCTGTTTTGCGAGATCACTTTGTAACTCTTCACAGTCTGCTTTGGACTTAACTATCTTGAGTAATTTTGTATCATCTGCAAATTTTGCAACTTTACTGTTTACCCCCTTTTCCAGATCATTTATGAATATGTGGAACAGCCCTGGTCCCAGATCCTTGGGGGATCCTGCTATTTACCACTCTCCACTGTGAAACCTGACCATTTATTCCTACCCTTTGATTCCTATCTTTTAACCAGTTACTGATCCAGGAGAGAATCTTCCCTCTTCTCTCATGACTGCTTACTTTGCTTAAGAGCCTTTGGTGTGGGACCTTGTCAAAGGCTTTCTGAAAGCCCAAGCACACTATATCCACTGATCACCTTCTTCACATGCTGTTGACTCCATCAAATAACTTTAGTAGATTGGTGAGGCATGATTTCCCTTTACAAAAGCTATGTTGACTCTTCTCCAACACATCATGTTTCTGCATCTGATAATTATGCTTAGTTTCAAACAATTTCCCTGGTACGTAAGCTTACCAGCCTGTAACTGCCAGCATCACCTCTGGAGTCTTAAAAATAGGCATTATATTTGCTACCCTCCAGTCATCTGGTACAGAGGCTGATTTAATGACACACATAGGATTTGATCCTGTAAATACCTATATGACTAATCCCACTGACTCCCAGGTCGCTACTCAAGTAAGCCTAGCTACTCACGAGTGTTTGCAGTGTCAGTGCCTAAAATTACAATTTAAAACACTAAAAGCATTTTTAAATGCCTTTAATAAATTTAACCATGCTTGTAGATCTTAGTCCATGGTCAACTATAGAAATGGCAATAGAACAATGCTACGCATTATTGTTTTTCATTAAAACTTACAGCTTGTGTTTTAGTCTTCCAAACACAAATTAAGAGTTATTCAGCAAGCAACAAAACACTGAAGATAGAAGATGGACCCTTCAGAAATGAGGAGAAAGACGACATCTGAGAAGTCCTGAGTCTAAAGATAAAACAATTAAAAAAAAAAAAGACTACCAAAAATATCAGTGTTTACAACATAGTTTGTATTGTTTCTTATCTATCTCCAATGATCTGTTTTCAAAAGTGAGACAATTTTTTTTTATAAAATAGCAAAAAAGTTTTGTAAAGTGTAATTTAAAATTAAACACTGTTGTAATTGTATTAAGATACTCTTTGAAGGTGTTTTAGTGGCCCATATTGTGCGTGAAGGCATAATGCTGGAAGGTGATAACCCTCGTTCATGATAAACCAGCAAAATAGATTAAAGGATTTCAAGCTACTCATTACATTTACAGAGCGGTTCTAGTAGTGTGGATTCCACACTCAGAGCTTTATCTTACTCTATCATTCAGTAAATTAAATGTAACAGATTTCTGCATCTTCTCTATTAGTGTTCGAATATTTGCATGGAAATAATTCTCTTTACTACATTGTCAGAAAAAGAATTGCATTTAAAAAGATCCTGTGTTAAAACATTATTAGAACAAATAATATTAAAAGCCTATTACTTTTCACTATTCTTGCTGGGTTGTTGGGGTATTTTATTTATTTATTTATTTATTTGGGCGGGGGGGTTGCATTTTATTGATCTCCGACAATGAAACTAGACTGGTTAGTTCACTTGATAGGTATAGGGCCAAATGCTGCCCTGGCATGAGTTATATCACACCTTCAGTGATTTTAATGTAATTGCATCAATTTATGCCTCAACTGAATTTGGTCCATAGCATTTTTCTGCTTCTTATACAGTACTTTTACTTCTGATACTGTGAGGAATTTTTGCCTTTGGAGGAAGGGATTTAGACACTTAATTGAAATTTAACAAACAATTTAATGAAAACATTTCTAGTGCTAATAGATTTGTAAAACTTTTTTTTTAAATAAGTCTATTTACAAAAATTACACCTACAACACCTCATTAAATATTCCACTTCTTACCTTGGAAAACATGGCAATGTTCAGTTTTATATATAAAACTGAGGAACATAAGGACATAAGAATGGCCATACTGGGTCAGACCAAAGGTCCGTCCAGCCCAGTATCCTGTCTACCAACAGTGGCCAATGCCAGGTGCCCCAGAGGGAGTGAACCTAACAGGTAATGATCAAGTGATCTCTCTCCTGACATTCATCTCCACCCTCTGACAAACATAGGCTAGGGACATCATTTCTTACCCATCCTGGCTAATAGCCATTAATGGACTTAACCTCCATGAATTTATCTAGTTCTCTTTTAAACCCTGTTATAGTCCTAGCCTTCACAACCTCCTCAGGCAAGGAGTTTCACAGGTTGACTGTGCGCTGTGTGAAGAAGAACTTCCTTTTAATTTGTTTTAAACCTGCTGCCCATTAATTTCATTTAGTGGCCCCTAGTTCTTATATTATGGGAACAAGTAAATAACTTTTCCTTATTCACTTTCTCCATACCAGTCATGATTTTATATACCTCTATCATATCTCCCCTTAGGAAGGAGAAGAATGAGAAACTTCTAGATAACATAACAAGGCACTTAAATTATTAATGCTGATATTAATTTTTCAGTTACAACTGTTACATGCATACGTGTTATAGGAAGTGGAAAACAGACCAGCTAAATATAACCACAATGTATGCAATTCTCTCATCACTGTCTTACTAGCAACTATAAGATTCAAATTAATTACAAATTGAAAAATACTAGTGTATTACTTTTAATTTTATTTGTATCATATGGATCAAAAGTGACTACCCCACAATCTTGTTTCCAGGAAGTGTATTAAAATGATAGATATCTATATCTCTATATCTATATCTCTATATATCTATATCTATATGAGACATTCCATGTAACCGGTAAAACTGTTAATTCTCTAACTTGTTTTCCAATATAAGTCAACCTTTTATAAAAATTATGCTTAAACATGATTTAAGTGCCAAGTTATATGCATTTAAAATATGGAATTTATAGAAACATATAAATTTGTTATCGTGTGAAACATACAAGCTCTGCATAGAATACATGAATGCAGTAACACTGTTAGCACATTTATACAGACAACCTTAAAGGCGTGCTATCAGGTGGTTGTATTTTAATTGCTTAAACATATTTCCTCATTAGAAAACCAACTGGGATACCTTGTTTTGCTCCTCACAGTTTTACCACTTTGCTGCATACGCAAAATGAGAGAGAAAAAACTAATAGTCAAAACACTGTAAAGAACCAGGGGGTAATAGATATCTAGAATTTGAACTGCTGTTCAAATATTTTATTTAATGTTTAATATTTTATTACAAATATATAGGTCTGTCAAACGATTAAAAAAATTAATTGTGATTAATCACGCTGTTAAACAGTAATAGAATACCATTTATTTAAATATTTTTGGATGTTTTCTACATTTTCAAATGTATTGATTTCAATTACAACACAGAATACAAAATGTACAGTGCTCACTTTATATTTATTTTTATTACAAATATTTGCACTGTAAAAACCAAAAGAAATAGTATTTTTCAATTCAAAGCGGAGTACCGGGAAATATCAGGACAAATTGCGCCCCGACCAAATATCGGTCGGGACGCGGGACAAACGCCTAGATATTGGGACGGTCCCGATTTTATCAAGACGTCTGGTCACCCTACCTAATACAAGTACTGTAGTGCAATCTCTTTATCATGAAAGGTTCAACTACGAATGTAGAATTATGTACAAAAAGAACCCTGCATTCAAAAATAAAACAATGTAAAACTTTAGAGCCTACAAGTCCACTCAGTCCTACTTCTTGTTCAGCCAACTGCTCAGACAAACAAGTTTGTTTACATTTGCAGAAGATAATGCTGCCTGCTTGTTGTTTACAATGTCACCTGAAAGTGAGAACAGGCGTTCGCATGGCACTGTTGTAGCAGGCGACACAAGATATTTACATGCCAGATGAACTAAAGATTCATACGTCCCTTCATGCTTCAACCACCATTCCAGGGGACATGTGTCCATGCTGATGATGGGTTCTGCTCAATAACAATCGAAAGCAGCGTGGACCGACGCATGTTCATTATCTGAGACAGATGCCACCAGCAGAAGGTTGATTTTCTTTTTTGGTGATTTGGGTTCTGTAGTTTCCGCATCAGAGTGTTGCTCTTATAAAACTTCTGAAAGCATGCTCCACACTTTGTCCCTCTCAGATTTTAGAAGGCACTTCAGATTCTTAAATCTTGGGTCGAGTGCTGTAGCTATCTTTAGAAATCTCACATTGGTATCTTCTTATTTTGTCAAATTTGCAGTGAAAGTGTTCCTGAAACGAACATGTGCTGGGTCATCATCTGAGACTGCTATAACATGAAATATATGGCAGAATGCTGGTAAAACAGAGCAGGAGACATACAATTCTCCCCCAAGGAGTTAAATCACAAATTTAATTAACGCATTATTTTTTTTAACGAGTGTCATCAGCATGGAAGCATGTCCTCTGGAACAATGGCCAAAGCATGAAGAGGCATATGAATTTTTAGCGCATCTGGCATGTAAATATCTTGCAACGCCAGCTACAACAGTGCCATGTGAATGCCTGTTCTCACTTTCAGGTGACATTGTAATTAAGAAGTGGGCAGCATTATCTCCCATAAATGTAAACAAACTTGTTTCTCTTAGTGATTGGCTCAATGAGAAGTAGGACTGAGTGGACTTATAGGGTCTAAAGTTTTACACAGTTTTGTTTTTGAGTGCAGTTATATAACAAAAAACTACATTTGTAAGTTGCACTTTCATGATAAAGACATTGGACTACAATACTCGTATGAGGTGAATTGAAAAATATTATTTATCATTTTACAAAGCAAAAATTTGTAATAAAAAATAATATAAAGTGAGCACTGTACACTTTGTATTCTGCGTTGTAACTGAAATTAATATATTTGAAAATGTAGTAAACATCCAAAAATATATAATAAATTTCAATTGGTATTCTATTGTTTAACAGTGCAATTAATCGTGATTTTCAAAATCACAATTAATTTTTTTGAGTTAATCACATGAGTTAACTGTGATTAATCGACAGTCCTACAAATATATAAACCTTGGTTTAAAAAAACAATTGATATCCCTCCCAGTTTAAAGATAAAACATACAGCGAAACTTGCATTAAGGTTTGTTAATGACAGCATTAAGGACCACCAGCAAAAAAACAAACACACAAAACAAAACAAAACCACCAACCCTGCTTTAAAGGCAATGTAATTTGGATATGGACGGATGTATCATTTAATGTATCCCATGACATTTCCAACACATTTTCATAGATTCATGGAGTTTAAGGCCAAAAGGAACCAGGAGATCATCTACTCTGACCTCCTGTATATCACAAGCCATTAAATTTCACCCAGTTACTCCTGTATTGAGCCCACTAACTCTTTTTTCACTAAAGCATAACTTTCAGAAAGGCATCCAGTGTTAACTGTAATTTGAGGACATCAGGAAGAATTCACCACTTCTATAAGTAGCTTGTTTCAATGGTTAATCACTCTCACTTAAAAACGTGCACCTTATTTTCACATTGAATTTGTCCGGCTTGAGTGTTTCGTTTCACTTAAATAAAAGGTAATCTATACTGGGCAAGTGATTATTGACAGTCCCTTGGATGGTCACTTACTGTAGGGCAGGTTTCACGGTATGAAAACCTTTAAAATGTAAATATATATTTAAAACAACCAAAAGAGACAACAAGAATCTGCTTGCTCTGCGTGGATGTCAATGATTCCATATGTTTTCCCTAGTTTCTTTGGCCAAAGCTTCACCTGCCCTCCCACATCAATTCACAGCTGCTACCTTAGATATGGCTGTTTCTGATAAATAAAAGTAAAAGACTCTCCACTTCCATAGTATTTTTGGCCTATGACGCTCTCAGTTTCTCAAAACAATTCAAAAAGAATGGTAAGCATTACTACCTCCATCTGTACAAGGGGGTAACAGAGCTTAATTTATATGCAACATCACTAAAGAGCAGTCAAAGTAACAGGAGACCTGAGTTCTGTTCCGAGCTCTAACTCCCAGGTCCTTAAGTACTACCAATAGACCATACTATACCTCTCATAGACTTCCTAAAGAAGTCAGAGGTTTGCTTAAAAACGAATGGCATGATACAACCCATATCTTGTGATGCACCCTGGGATTGTTTAGGATGAAACTTGTACATATGTATATAAAGTACTACTTCCTGAATTAAGCAACTCCTCTATTTAATGTCTGAATCTTTGTATAAAAATATTATTATATATCCCATAACAGAGAACTTCTCTGTGCATTCATCTTTTCGAAAATTTCATAGAATACCCCAATCATATACTCCCTTGGCACGGTTACAAGTCACATTAAACATCTGCTCTGCTACTGTTAGCAAATGAAACCAAAATAGCTCCCCAATGAAACCTCAGCGCATCTCACTCAGCAAGAGGCAGCGGAAAGGGAGATAAAGTAGATAATGCTGCTTGGTCTTGCAAACTGCTGACAACCTGCCGTCCCCCTCTTCGGATCAGCAGAAGCAGAGGGCAGCCAGCAGCACCAAACCCAGAGCCCACGAAGCTCTTGGGATCCCTCAGGACAGAAAACGCTGCACACATGTGAGCCGTTGTCCCGCTGCGGACTGGCCGAGGGAGGGAAGCCCGGAACTCCAGTCCTCCGCCTCCTCCTCCAAGGTCCGTCCCCCCAGCCCCGACACAGGCAGCAGCCGCCGACCCCTCCCGCCGCCAGAGCCCCTCGCCGGGCCCCATCTCTCACCTGGGCCTGCACCGGACTCCAGATGCTGCCCAGCAGCAGGAGACGCACCGCCAGCCCCGTCCCCGCCGCTGTTCTCCGGGCGGCTCCGCGGGCGCTGCTCATGCTGCTCCCCCCTCGCCCCGCCACTCTGGGGGGCCCTCGCCCCGCTCCACCGCGCGGCCAAGGGCTCGGCACCGGGCAGGGGATGGACGCGGGCGCACAGGGACCGGCTGATGCTGTCGGCGCTGCCTCTGCCGGGCACCTGTCAGGAGAGGGCGCCGCGCTCACCTCCGCCCGCCTCAGCCACGCTCCCGTGTGCGCTGCGCCGGCCCGGCCCCCAGCCTCCTACCTCGCACAGCGGCGGCGGCGGCCACCCAACCGCCGCCGGCCGCGCAAAGCACTCCGGGAATTGGAGTCCACCCGACCGCACTTCCCAGCCCGGTTTGGGGGCTGGGACTACAGGAGGCGGGACCCCGAGCGGCGGCCAATCAGAGATAACCACGCGCACCTCCAAAACAAGAGGAGGTGACTTAGTACCTGTCACTGGGAGGGAGAGGGGGGCAGGGCTAGGGCTGCCCAGAGCGTCCTGTCTCGCCTCTCCGCCCCCGGGCCCCTGCGCAAGGGGCTAGGGGGCGTCCGAGAGAGTCTTCTGTGACGTCGTCTGCACAGCTGGCTGGCCTCTAGTTCGCGCCTTGCGTGGCCTCTGCGCCCGGCGCACAGAGCTGGGGGGCAAGCGCGTCACTGGCTGTTTCCCATGTCGCAGTCAGTGGGGGTTCCTTCGTGCAGCCCCACAGGAAAATACTCATTATTTTAAAGGTAGAAAATGTGATGGTAACCCCCCAAAATCAGTGGGGAGCTTGGGCAAGCCTGATGCCTGAAACCAGTTATAATTCCTGATTCACTGCTGCTGGGGTTTGGGCCGTTATTGCAAAATATAGGATTGTTTGTAAATAAAAATAGCCATTTTTTGACAATTGCAGGAGGCCACTATGGTGATGGCAACACCATCTTGTACTGAGACCATGGCGTGGGTGTGAGGACCCCTGAGTTCTTTGTCCTTTCCTGAAAGTGATTTGTTCTGTGACCTGGGACACTTCACTTAATCCTTTTCTGTCTCTGCCATCTGCAACATGGTTACACAATACAACCTCTATTATACAAGTCTCAATGATCTGAAACTGCTTGTTATCAAAAACAAGTCAGGTTCCCTCATGTCTACTAATTATACTGAAAATTCCCTTAAGTATCCAGATTTATTCAGTGTCCCTTCCCTGTCATATTTATTAACAGAGCACAGCCTCAGTTACCTACTTTTGCAGATGTGTTGTGCGTCTCAAATAATGAATATTTGCTAATGCTGTTTGAGAGCCATAGAGATAAGATGCTATAGAAATAGAAAGTATATTTAAAGATTAGCTCATTTTATCTTTACTACCACTAAAATGCTGAAAAGTATATGTTGAAGTTACTTTGAAAGATTTTGTATAAGTACATTTTATTAATTAAAGGTGGCTTTTTTTTCTTTCGGATTAAACTTCCCTTTACTTTTTTTCTTATCGCATTTTCTTTCACAAGAGGCATTTCTAGAGATAGCAGCATGGTCTCTCCCTTTGTAACTAAAGGAAATGTAGGAAGCTGGGGAACATGCTTCAGTCCTGTCAGGTTACTCTTTTGAAAAAGTAGAGAAGCTTTCAGTCATGTCCATGTATTACAACCAACTGAAGTTCTAATCCCTTTCCTGTCTGGCTTGTTTTTCAGAGGTCCAGCAATCATGGGAACTGCAATAGGAGTGTGATACCTCTACTGTTATTCTCTTCTTTTCCAAATGCCAAGGAGTTGGCTCAGTAACAACCATTAGTCCCAGGCAATTAAGTATATAGCTGTAATTCATTGCCAATGGTTGCAAGAGCTCCTCTTTTTAATGTTCAAAAAGGAGGGTTATATGGATTTCAAGAGCAATGCTTGCTTCACAGAGATGCTAGGCTCTGGTAGCTTAAAAAAAAACCTCTCCCACATTCATGAAAAAAGACTTTTTATTCCTTAGAGGTTCTTTACAGAACTACTGCTTTTTGTAAAAATCTGAGAATGGTTCCTTAGTTATATACAAGGTCCTGTGTGCTGTTTCACATTAGACCTAAATTATGTGCAGCGGTGCTAGAATTATGGTTCAGTTTTCAATCCCACTCCTAAACTTCCCCCACACCCTTCATGATCTTCCTAGTCCCACAGAATATCCCTTATAGGGATGATCTAAAGCTCACTGAAGTCAGTGCAATCTTTAAAATTATTTCAATGGACTTTGGATCAGGCCAATATTATTTATTTTCATATTAATTCAAATTTGTTTTACATTACCCCTGAAAAATTTAAATGTGCCACCGATTTTGGTATTGAAAACAACTGCATTGCTGAAGCTGTCCTGGGGAAAAGTTTTGACAGATAGGTAGGAGGCATTTGTGAAGGTCACACCAGTGAATATGTGGGAGGCAGGGTTTTTTGAGGGTTTTTTTTTTTTTGGTTTTTTTTTGCGAGAGAGGATGCAGTTGCTCTTTTCTTCCTCTTTTAGGTAGCTTCAGTTGAGACCATTAATTTAGGGAACAGAGGGTTCAATAATTCATTCCCCACTTAAGGAAACCTTAACAGCAATTTCTGATCCCATCCCACTCCAGAATCTGCCACTACACCTCTACCTCGATATAACGCTGTCCTCGGGAGCCAAAAAATCTTACCGCGTTATAGGTGAAACCGCGTTATATTGAACTTGCTTTGATCCACCAGAGTGCGCAGCCCCGCCCCCCCGGAGCACTGCTTTACCGCGTTATATCCGAATTCGTGTTATATTGGGTCGTGTTATATCGAGGTAGCGGTGTACTTCCTACGGCAGAGGATCAGTATATTTACTGAATGTTTCAGCTGAAATGATTAGTGGTAAAATAGCTAATGGTGACAATTACATTGCTATACTTAAACTTTAATGTCAACACTCCACTGTACTTAATGAAGACAGTTCACACTTCTTAAAGAGCTCTTGTTTCAAGCTGTCTGCAAATTAAAGTGACATCACTGCATCAGTTTACATTGTGATCACATTATGAAAGTTTTCTTCACAACTATAAAGGACTGATTTTTTCTTAAATGAAGGCGTACATTCAGGAGCATTACAGTAACTCCTTGCGACTTTAAGCAAAACAAACAATTTAATACTGTACATAGCAACGATGATTGTGAAGCTTGGTTGAGGTGGTGGAGTCACAGGGTGGAATATTTCCCAGGGAATGCCTTAGTGCTGAATGTTGAACTAGCACTCGGCTGAGCCCTCAAGGGTTAACACATTGTTGTTAATGTAGCCTCACACTCTACAAGGCAGCACAAATGGAGGGAGTGGAAACAGCTTGGCTGACAGAGACACACACCCTGTGTGTGTGAGAGAGAGAGATGTGCATTACCCCTTTAGGTACGCTGACCCCACTCTAAGTACATTGCCTTTTTAAGTAGATCAGCAAATTGAGACAGCAGCTGCTGCTAGCAAGCTCCCTCCATCCTGAGCCCTGTCATCCCGCCCCCTGCTCTATGGAGATGGGGTAAGTGGGGGGCAGGAGCAGGGGGACACCCTGACATTAGCACCCCTCTCCCTCCCTCCCCGCACAGCAAGCAGGAGGCTCCCAAGAGCAGCTCCAAGGCAGAGGGCAGATGCAGCACATGGCAGTGGGGGGAGGGACAGCTGAACTGCCGCACAGTAAACTTAGGGGAGCGGGGAGCTGATGGGGGGCTGCCGGTCCACCCTGCTTCCAAGCCCCCACCAGCCAGCTGCAACAGGCTGTTCTTTCTGCAAGCGGTGGACCAAGCAGGCAGCTGCCAAACAACGTTGTAAGGGAGCATTGTGCAACTTTAAACGAGCATGTTCTCTAATTGATCAGCAACATAACAACATTAACCAGAATGACTTTAAGTGAGGAGTTACTGTATTGTGACGAACTTGAAAAGCTCGCAATTATGCAACCATTTCCAATGCCACATAATTGTATTATAGATAGGGCTCTGTTTATTTAATAGAAATTAGAGACAAAGTATTTATTGAGTCATTGTTGCTTATTCAATTGTCACTGCAGATTACAGGTCTGTTGCATCTTACGCGGGGGTTACGTTCCGCGGTCAGCGTGTAAAGCGAAAACCGCGTATAGCCAAAATCCCATTGACTTTAATGGCGGGCGGAATCGCCCGCACTACAGACACAGTACAGAAATTGCTTTTTTTCTCTTTTTTGTGTGTGTGTTTTTGCCGACCGCACAAAGCCGAAATCCCGCATGTTAAATGCGCGTAAGATGCGACAGACCTGTATTCTACTTTATATACAGAGAGCTCTGTTTGCCTTTAACTCAGATTGGGCCTAGTCCTGCTCACATTGAAAATCAATGGAAATGTTGCTTTTGACTTCATAACATAAGAACAACCATACTGGGTCAGACCAAGCATCCATCTAGCCCAGCATCTTGTCTGCTGACAGTGGCCGGTGCCAGATACTTCAGAGGGAATGAACAGAACAGGGCAATTGTTGAGTGAATCATACCCCATTGTCCAGTCCCAGCTTCTGGCAGTCAGAGTCTTAGGGACACCCAGAGCAGTGGGGTGTGTCCCTGACCATCTTGGCTATTAGCCATTGATGGACCTATCCTCTGTGAACTTATCTAATTCTTTTTTAACCCAGTTGTATTTTTGGCCTTCACAACATCCCCTGGCAATGAGTTCCACAAGTTGACTGTGTTGTGTGAAGAAATACTTCCTTTTTTTGTTTGTTTTAAACCTGCTGCCTGTTAATTTCATTTGGTGACCCCTGATTCTTGTGTTATGTGAAGGGGTAAATAACACTTCCATATTCACTTTCTCCACACTATTCATGATTTTATAGACTTCTATCATATCCCCCTTAGTATTCTCTTTTCCAATATGAACAATCCCAGTCTTTTTAATCTCTCCTCATAGGGAAGTTGTTCCATACCTCTACTCATTTTTGTTACCATTCTCTCCATTTTTTCCAATTCTAATATATTTTGTTTGAGATGGAATGACCAGAATTGCACTCAATAATCAAGGTGTGGGCGTACCATGGATTTATATAGTGGCATTATGATATTTACTGTTTATTATCTATCACTTTCCTAATGGTTCCTAACATCTGCTCGCTTTTTTGACTGCCACTGCACATTGAGCAGATGTTTTCAGAGAACTATCCACAATGACTCCACAATTTATTTCTTGAGTAGTAACAGCTAATTTAGATCCCATCATTTTGTATGTGTAGTTGAGATTATGTTTTCAAATATGCATTGTTTTGCATTTATCAACATTGAATTTCATCTGCCATCTTGATGCCCAGTCACCCAGTTTTGTGAGATCCCTTTGTAACGCTTCACAGTCAGCTTTGGACTTAACTATCTTGAATAATTTTATATCATCTGCAAATTTTACCATCTCACTGTTCACCCCCTTTTCCAGAGCATTTATGAATATGTGGAACAGCAGAGGTTCCAGTACATATCCTTGAGGGACCCCGCTATTTACCCATTTTGTACACTGACCACATTCCTACCCTTTGTTTCCTATCTTTTAACCAGTTACTGATCCATGAGAGAACCTTCCCTCATATCCCATACTGCTTACTTTGCTTAAGAGCCTTTGGTGAGGGACCCCTTGTCAAAGGTTTCTGAAAGTCCAAGTAAACTATATCCACTGGATCACCCTTGTCCACATGTTTGTTATTCCCTCAAAGAATTCTAATAGATTAGTGAGTTGTGACTTCCCTTTACAAAAGCCATGTTGACTCTTCCCCCAACAAATTGTGTTTATCTATGTATCTGATAATTCTGTTCTTTACTGCAGTTTCAACCAATTTGCCTGGTACTGAAGTTAGGCTTACTAGCCTGTAATTCCCAGGATCGTCTCTAGAGGCTTTCTTAAAAATCGGTGTTACATTAGCTATCCTCAAGTCATCTGGTACAGAGACTGATTTAAGCAATAGGTTATACACCACACTTAGTAGTTCTGCAATTTCATATCTGAGTTCATTCAGAACTCTTGGGTAAATACTCTCTGGTTCTGGTGACTTATTACAGTTTATTTATTTGTTCCAAAACCTCTTATATCAGTGGGACCAGCATCGGGACCTGACTGTGAAAATGTGCAGTAATATTTTTTAGCAGACACTGAACCAAATTCATCATTGGTGTAACACAGTTGAAGTCAATGGAATTATACCAGGGCTAAATTTTGCCCCGTATAGCTCTATCTAATCTCACAAACTTTTAAAGAAGTTCCCTACTGTTGCTAACATTGATTCAACTGCACCAATGTTATTTTCCCAATGGTGGGAAATATTTGAAAAATACCCCTTGTGTAGACAGGGCCTGTGTTTTATAGGTTTTATGAAATGGCTCTAGAGAAAACAGAGTTGTATTGCAAAATGCAAATCAGCCATAGCAGCAAAATTATACAGCTGGTAATAACAACGAGGAGTCCTTGTGGCACCTTAGAGACTAACAAATTTATTTGGGCATAAGCTTTCATGGGCTAGAACCCACTTCACGAAAGCTTATGCCCAAATAAATTTGTTAGTCTCTGAGGTGCCACAAGGACTCCTCGTTGTTTTTGCTGATACAGACTAACACGGCTACCACTCTAAAGGCTGGTAATGTATATTAAACCTGCTTCTTTCAAGGAAAAGTGCAGCGATATTATAATACCTTGCCTGGGGCTGTTACTGGGAAGAGAGGGATAGTCTCATCTTCTGCCTTAATGGTATATAGCATGTTCAGCTGGGTTGATGGGGATAAGTTCACAGTATATTTAATTTTTCAATGTATAGTGTGCTGCTAGGCACAGGAATATAGATATACAATTTAAAATTAGATGATATTACTTAAAAAATGCAAATAATTTTTGGCAAGTCCTATCCTTTTCTTACCATCAGCAAGCATGGAAGGCTCTGAATGTGTCAGAACACGTACAATTCTGCAATGTTGGTGGGTGGGCCAAAAAATGGGAAATCCACACAGGAGATCTGCATCACTGAACTCTGCGGTGATGGCATTGCTCCCTGTTTTTGTGCATAGGTACATTTTGGGGCAGGTTAGAGAGTAGTGTGGTGGGGGCCATGGATTTTTACATGCATCCATTGGTCAAACCTTCCTTTGCAGTAAGGCAGAAGGGAGGCAAAGCAGCCACTGAAGCTACTGCAACCCTGATGCTTTACAAGTAGTGGCTTCATTGACGCTGTGTGGCCAGTTTTTCATTTCCCAGCATATCTCCCCTGCACATAGCTCATATATTCCGACTGTGCACATGACCCAACATTTGGCACTCGGTGTCTGGGTAAGAGTTTGTCACATGCTATCTGTTTTAATTTAGGAATGTGTTATTGCACAGCTGTAAAAGATGGCCAGCTTCACATTTCAGTTTAGTAAGTCCCAGCTGATTTGCCAAGTTTGTGAAATGGGTTTCCAGAATCTCACACTGCTGGGTTTGAGAGCCTTCTGCCCTTGAACTTTACAACTTTTTCCTATTTGAACTTCTCATTTCTAAAGTTAGCAAAGTAAACTAGCAGAATCAATACATTACTGATTCCTCTTGCAAACTGGCCGACACCAGTGGTGGGAACATGGGGGCTGTTGAGTAACAACAGCACATATTGTGATAATATCCTGCTCTCCCCACTGGTATCTGTCTGTTTAAAACCACAGCATATACTAAGGACTGATGGAAAATCACACTATAAGTCACTTTTTAAAAAGACAGAAATAGCAAAAGACAAAAGAAATGGACAATCATGCAAACAAAGAGGGATGTATGTGGAAAGGTTCTTAAGAACATAAGAACGGCCATACTGGGTCAGAACAAAGGTGCAACTAGCCCAGGATCCTGTCTTCCGACAGTGGCCAATGCCAGGTGCCCCAGAGGGAATGAACAGAACAGGTAATCATCAAGTGATCCATCCCCTGTCACCCATTCTCAGCTTCTGGCAAACAGAGGCTAGGGACACCATCCATGGCCATCCTGGCTAATAGCCATTGATGGACCTATTCTCCATGAATTGATCTAGTTCTTTTTTGAACCCGGTTATAGTCTTGGCCTTCACATCTTCTGGCAAGGAGTTCCACAGGTTGTGCATTGTGTGAAAAAATACTTCCTTTTATTTGTTTTAAACCTGCTGCCTATTAATTTCATTTGGTGAACTCTAGTTCTTGTGTTATGAGAAGGAGTATATAACACTTCCTTATTTACTTTCTCCACATCAGTCATGATTTTATAGACCTCTATCATATCCCCCCTTAATTGTCTCTTTTCCAGGCTGAAAAGTCTCAGTCTTATTAATCTCTCCTCATATGGCAGCCATTCCATACCCCTAATCATTTTTGTTGCCCTTTTCTGAACCTTTTCCAATTCCAATATATCTTTTTTGAGATGGGGCGACCACATCTGCATGCAGTATTCAAGCTGTGCGCGTACCATGGATTTATATAGAGTCAATATGATATTTTTTGTCTTATCTATCCATTTCTTAATGATTCCTAACATTCTGTTTGCTTTTTTAACTGCCGCTGCACATTGAGTGGATGTTTTCAGAGAACTATCCACAATGACTCCAAGATCTCTTTCTTGAGTGGTAACAGCCAATTTAGACCCCATGATTTTATATGTATAGTTGGGGTTATGTTTTCCAGTGTGCATCACTTAGCCATTTATCAACATTGAATTCCATTTGCCATTTTGTTGCCCAGTCACCCAGTTTTGAGAGATCCTTTTGTAGCTCTTTGTAGTTTGCCTGGAACTTAACTATCTTGAGCAATTTTGTATCATCTGCAAATTTTGCCACCTCACTGTTTACCCCTTTTTCCAGATCATTTATGAATATATTGAATAGGACTGGTCCCAATACAGACCCCTGGGGGACACCATTATTTACCTCTCTCCATTCTGAAAACTGACCATTTATTCCTACCCTTTGTTTCCTATCTTTTAACCAGTTACCAATGCATGAGAGGACCTTCTCTTTTATCCCATGACAGCTTACTTTGCTTACATTTTCTATTTCTTTCCCCCATTATTAAGTATGTTGCTCAATCTGGTGTCATTAAGACCTGGACCAGGCAGGACTTGAACTGCATACAAGACAAGGGGTTAGACAAGGACAGACAAGGAAGTACAAACCAGCACGTATAGAAAAATCACAGAGCTAGATCTTTAGAGCAAATATGTGGAAAACAGAAGACAAAAAAAATTGAGTGAAGAAAAAGAGGTAAAGAATAACTGAGTACAAAGAGGAATAAAAGAAGAAAACAGATCCACGTGAAAGGGAGGGGGGCATACAGCTGAATTCTGTGCTCTTACATTTGTATATGTGTTATATTGAATACTGACAAGTGTCACTGTGTGGTGCATAACTGTTGTCCTTGTCCCTAATACTAGAGAGTACAGAGACAGAACAAGCTGTGGAAGACTTACTATAGTTACCTTTAGAAGCTTTCATTATTGAAAGGATAGGACTCCAGGTGCTAACATGGAAGTACTGGACTAATACTGAGTTAAATCTCAGCAGGCACTAAATTCAAAATTTTTGGACTTAGACACCTAAATCTATATTTAGACACCTACATTAAAGTGGTCCAATTTTCAGAAGCGTTGAATACCCACAATTCCAAATGATGTCAATGGGAGCTGCAGATGGTCAGGACCTCTGAAAATCAGGCCATTTATACATAGGTGTCTAAGGGTCTGGTCCTGCTCTCCTCAAAGTCCATGTTAAAACTTACATTGATATCAGTGGTGCAGGATCAGGCCCAAAATATGGATTTAGGAGCCTAAGTTTGAACATTTTGATTTTGATATTTTCAGATGCCTGAGCAGATTCAGAGGGAGCTGAATCTAGCTGTTCTGACAGCAAATAAAAGTTTGTGCCATCTCTCTAGCCAGCATGCCTCTCCTCTTGAATGTTAGTTATTGCATCACTGTGCTATAACTATTGAAAGGGGATTCTGTCGTGGTTGGTAGGACTTACAACACTTGCACAATTGTTTGTCTTATAGGCATTTGCAAAGGGGATATCTCCAAACTCCTCCATCCACAGCAAAACCAGAGGAAGAGGAAAACTCTACAAGGTAACTCAGTTTTCCTTGAATTCTTTGCTCGATTGGAGAAATGTGCATATTAGGAAAGAGGCATTAATTTTGGAGATCTCACCTCATTCCAACCCTAATGAGCTTAGAGAACCTCAGGTAATGAAAAACTCCTTTCCCTAAAAGACAGAAGCTGTCCTGCATGGATGGCTGGGTCCTCCTGTATTTGCTCAATAGCAGCCATGGAGGGACCTAGAAGAAGGCAATAGCACCACAATATATTACCTCCCAACCTGATTTCTGAGTGGAAATCTAGGGGCAGAGAACAGCACTTCCCGTGTTCAACTCTCTGGCACCCTGCCTATGGAGGGACATCCACATAGGAAAAGGGACTGGGACAGTACCATATAGGTGACACTCCTAGCCCACGCAGAAAATGGGAGATCTATTCTGAGATCTACCTAAAATGATCTAACTACATGTAATTGCTAGTATTTGTCTCCATTTTCTAAAAATAAATTTTTATGTCATAGCATTCCTAGCAACCCTATAATAATATACTGTAGACATGTGAACACTCAGTAAAAAAATTGTAACCTTTCCAAAACTCAGAAACATTTTGTACATTTTCAGGGAACAGGTCTAGCAACATACAGAAGCTGCCAACATTTAAAAGCTATAGAGGGACACTTGGGAGAAAAATCAGGAACATAACTTTTAACTCTGTTGAAATACATTAAACTTAGAGAGTTTAGGGGAGAGTGGAGAAATAGTAAATATTTTGTAAAACAAGGAATAACCTTCCTAAATAAGGATAGTTGGAATATGGGTAGCAACTAGAACAATGAACTATTATTTATAAAACTGATTTCTGAAAGACTAGCTTAATCTTGCCATTATATATATATATATATTTAATATATATCCAGTGTAGGCATATTTGTTTTTTTTTAACTGCAGCCACCTCTGGGGTAGAATTGGCAGCCTTTGAACAGTGCACAACAACACTACGCAACCATGTCTTCATCCATGACATGGCATTCCTGTTGCTGAGGCATAAGCTTAGCAAGCTTAGAATCCAGAAAATTCTTAGCTACAGTATATCCTTGTCTACCACTGACAATTGTAGGGGAGACTCCCACCATTGATCTAGCACTGGTGCAGATCTGTGTTGAAGAAACAAGTTTTCTTTTCTTTCCAGATTACTAGGTTAGAAAAAAGTTTGTACTTCAAAAGAAATTCTTCCCGGATGAGGATGCAGAGTCAGCAATTTTATTGCTGACTAAGCTCTGGTTACACTGGTCTACAATTTTTGAGAAGTCGTCTGCTTCAGAGATAAAATGTGATATTTATTATGTATTTTGATGTGCTGAATTCAAATATGACAATTAAAACAACTGATTGGCTACTGTTTCTAAGATATTTAAGTTTTTACATTTTATGTCTATGTATATTGTGTAGATAGTAGAGTTTTAATCATAAATTGTAAACCTAGGTCTTTTCATGTGTTTATGGTTGCTTTACATGATAATATTTCACCTGTCCTGTTTATGTAACACTTTAAAAATCAGCAAAAGGGTTATATAAATAAAATTTATTATGAAACAAAAGGCAAAAAACTATTATGTACATAGTTTAGTCCTATTCAGTGTCTACTCGGCGCTTCTTGGCTTGTCTCTTGTATTCATTAAATGGAGCATCTCTTGTCACTGTCCAGCAATAGTCTGCAAGCATTGATGGGCTCCATTTGCCCTGATAGCGTTTCTCCATTGTTGCAATGTCCTGGTGAAATCGCTCGCCGTGCTCGTCGCTCACTGCTCCGCAGTTCGGTGGAAAAAAATCTAGATGAGAGTGCAAAAAATGTATCTTTAGTGACATGTTGCAACCAAGGCTTTTGTATGCCTTGAGGAGGTTTTCCACCAACAACCTGTAGTTGTGTGCCTTGTTGTTTCCGAGAAAATTTATTGCCACTAACTGGAAGGCTTTCCATGCCGTCTTTTCCTTGCCACGCAGTGCATGGTCAAATGCATCATCTCGAAGAAGTTCACGAATCTGAGGACCAACAAAGACACCTTCCTTTATCTTAGCTTCACTTAACCTTGGAAATTTTCCACGGAGGTACTTGAAAGCTGCTTGTGTTTTGTCAATGGCCTTGACAAAGTTCTTCATCAGACCCAGCTTGATGTGTAAGGGTGGTAACAAAATCTTCCTTGATTCAACAAGTGGTGGATGCTGAACACTTTTCCTCCCAGGCTCCAATGACTGTCGGAGTGGCCAATCTTTCTTGATGTAGTGGGAATCTCTTGCACGACTATCCCATTCGCAGAGAAAACAGCAGTACTTTGTGTATCCAGCCTGCAGACCAAGCAAGAGAGCAACAACCTTCAAATCGCCACAAAGCTGCCACTGATGTTGGTCATAGTTTATGCACCTCAAAAGTTGTTTCATGTTGTCATAGGTTTCCTTCATATGGACTGCATGACCAACTGGAATTGATGGCAAAACATTGCCATTATGCAGTAAAACAGCTTTAAGACTCGTCTTCGATGAATCAATGAACAGTCTCCACTCATCTGGATCGTGAACGATGTTGAGGGCTGCCATCACACCATCGATGTTGTTGCAGGCTACAAGATCACCTTCCATGAAGAAGAATGGGACAAGATCCTTTTGACGGTCACGGAACATGGAAACCCTAACATCACCTGCCAGGAGATTCCACTGCTGTAGTCTGGAGCCCAACAGCTCTGCCTTACTCTTGGGTAGTTCCAAATCCCTGACAAGGTCATTCAGTTCACCTTGTGTTATGAGGTGTGGTTCAGAGGAGGAGGATGGGAGAAAATGTGGGTCCTGTGACATTGATGGTTCAGGACCAGAAGNTACGCAGTTTATGGTCAAATGCATCATCTCGAAGAAGTTCACAAATCTGAGGACCAACAAAGACACCTTCCTTTATCTTAGCTTCACTTAACCTTGGAAATTTTCCACGGAGGTACTTGAAAGCTGCTTGTGTTTTGTCAATGGCCTTGACAAAGTTCTTCATCAGACCCAGCTTGATGTGTAAGGGTGGTAACAAAATCTTCCTTGATTCAACAAGTGGTGGATGCTGAACACTTTTCCTCCCAGGCTCCAATGACTGTCGGAGTGGCCAATCTTTCTTGATGTAGTGGGAATCTCTTGCACGACTATCCCATTCGCAGAGAAAACAGCAGTACTTTGTGTATCCAGCCTGCAGACCAAGCAAGAGAGCAACAACCTTCAAATCGCCACAAAGCTGCCACTGATGTTGGTCATAGTTTATGCACCTCAAAAGTTGTTTCATGTTGTCATAGGTTTCCTTCATATGGACTGCATGACCAACTGGAATTGATGGCAAAACATTGCCATTATGCAGTAAAACAGCTTTAAGACTCGTCTTCGATGAATCAATGAACAGTCTCCACTCATCTGGATCGTGAACGATGTTGAGGGCTGCCATCACACCATCGATGTTGTTGCAGGCTACAAGATCACCTTCCATGAAGAAGAATGGGACAAGATCCTTTTGACGGTCACGGAACATGGAAACCCTAACATCACCTGCCAGGAGATTCCACTGCTGTAGTCTGGAGCCCAACAGCTCTGCCTTACTCTTGGGTAGTTCCAAATCCCTGACAAGGTCATTCAGTTCACCTTGTGTTATGAGGTGTGGTTCAGAGGAGGAGGATGGGAGAAAATGTGGGTCCTGTGACATTGATGGTTCAGGACCAGAAGTTTCATCCTCTTCCTCTTCCTCGTCTGACTCAAGTGAGAATGATTCTGGTGCATCAGGAACCGGCAGTCCTTCTCCGTGGGGTACTGGGCGTATAGCTGATGGAATGTTTGGATAATGCACAGTCCACTTTTTCTTCTTTGACACACCTTTCCCAACTGGAGGCACCATGCAGAAGTAACAATTGCTGGTATGATCTGTTGGCTCTCTCCAAATCATTGGCACTGCAAAAGGCATAGATTTCCTTTTCCTGTTCAACCACTGGCGAAGATTTGTTGCACAAGTGTTGCAGCATATGTGTGGGGCCCACCTCTTGTCCTGATCTCCAATTTTGCAGCCAAAATAAAGGTGATAGGCTTTCTTAACCATAGTGGTTATACTGCGCTTTTGTGATGCAAAAGTCACTTCACCACAAACATAGCAGAAGTTATCTGCACTGTTCACACAAGTACGAGGCATCTCTGCTCACTTTGGCTAAACAGAAATGTGTCCCTTTGCAAAATCAAACACTGACAAATAAGAGAGCACGACACTGTATGTTTTCTAGAGCTGATATAGGGCAATTTGTTCAGCAGAGTGATGTAAGCTTCGTTATGATTGCATTATCCATGACTTCTAGGAATAACATGATGCAATTCATATCCTGTATGACGCAATACCAGCTTCAGATTGCATCATTCATTGTTTTGCCTAAAAAGCAAGTACTGTCCAAACCCAGTCATAGATTTATTCATAGATCCATTTTAGTCATTTCTGGTTTAAATTGAGATCCCTTCCCTTTATAACTCACTTATCCTCCGCCATTCCTAAGTCAAGGGTCGTATATACTAACCCAATAGCATATCTTGAAAACTAGAGCCAATCAACAATTTTAAGCATCATTTTCGTTCTCAGTGACCCAGAATTAGTAAAGTTTGACTACATTTATTTCAGAAGCATTTTGGCTGTAGAGCAGTGTTATTAAATAAGTGAAATCCATTTTCTGGGAGTACTTGTCAATAGTTAAATTACATGGGAACCATCAAAGCCAACCAGTAGTATGAGGAATCTGATGAAGAGACTCAAATTACACGGCTCAAGCAAACACTTTTCCTTTGCTTGTTAATCACCAAGAAATACACAAGTGAGGCCAATGATAGGGATTTTTGAACACTCTTGGAGCCAAAGCTGTATCCATTTAACTCAATGGCATAACTTTCATTTATTTCAGTAGAAGCAGGGTTGGGATCTTTGTCCTTTCAAATAAAGGACCTGGTAGGATGGATTGGAATTACAGTACAACACAGAAGGAAATTTCTCTGCAACTGTTTCTTTTATTAGAATTCACAGATCCATAAAACTGAGACACTGAAAAATTGCTAGGAAATTTTAAGTGTTATTGAAAATATGAAAAATAGATTCAAGTGGTGTATTTGAAACTAACATGAAAATTAGGACAATTTAATATTTATTGTTTTCTTTAGATTTTTATCATGCATGGAATATGGAAAAATCAATTAAACAAAACTACACAATTTCTTGTATTGCTATATATTAACAGCCAAAATCTACCTTTAGTTACACCTGTGAAAATCCATTGATTAGTGGATTCATTTTGGTGTAACAGAGTAGAATTTGGCCCTAAAATAGATTAATTAATAAAATAAATACAAATGTTGATTATACAAAAGCAACTGATGTAAGACTATGTTAACATATAACTGAAATATCTTAGCTACTTGTCTATATATAATATAACAACATATGAGATTCTTTATTAAGAACATTATCCCATTTATTGACCTATTTGAAGAACTCTATATTACCTTTAAATATATTAAACCCAATACATGAGGGTTTTTTTAAAATCTCTACCAAATGAGAGAGCTTAGCACAGGCTGTGTGAGTGTAAATGAAGGAGATTTCTAAAACAAAAATAAAAAAAGATACAGTAAAATCCTCAGTGATAAGAAGAGAGCCTTTTTTTAAAATTGCTTAAAAATTAGTCTGGTGGCCCAGATCCTGAAAACACATAGGAAATCAAGCCCTGACCCTGCCTTGTGATCCAGATAGGCATAGCAGTCAATCCTCAGGGATCACAAGGTATGATCAGGGCCTTAACTTTAGGCATATAGGTAAAGTTATTTACATCCCTAAGTATTTGCAGGATCAGGGAATATGCTTGGATTGTAGAGTGTGATGTAATAAATTAATTACAGTTCCTAACTGCAATATTATATTGCTTTGTGTGCTGGAATATATATCATATTTAATTTTAATTCATATATATTATGTAATTTTTTTTAAATAAAATGCATTGGTTTTATTCATTATCTAAGCATAATTGAGAAGAATTTATTTCTAGGAATATTAAATACGTACATGTATTTTATATACACACATATGTACATTTCTATAATATACATATACATACTCTCCTACACAAAAGAATCATATTTTTTACACACACACACTTACTCTTTTCCTGAATATAATTTTCATATGGCTATATCTAAATAAAAACCAACTATATACAGGGGAGAACGAATACTATAGAGGTAGAGCAAATACATACCTTTGAAATTCAAATAAAAACACATGGTTTTAATCAACGCTGAATGAGAAGTGGTGGCAGGGGACAAGCCCCTACAGGTGACAAGCACAGACACACCTCTGCCCACTTTCAGCCTGAGCTCTACCTGCAGCTTCCGCTCCCCAGAGAAAAGCTTCACCTCCTTCGTTCAATACCCAACCAGGAAGTGGAGAAGAAAGCAAAGCAGAGAGGGAGGCAGTAGCGCCCGCTCGCATTAGCGTGGGGGGTTACCCGGCGCGCTGGAGAGGATTTTCCAGTTACGCACAGGCACTAATCCTCAACCTCTGTTTGGCACGGCTGCCAGTCTCCCCCCGCACCCACCCGATGGCTTCTCTCCAGGACCCTCTGCCTGAAGGTAAAGTCCCCACTCCCCCCAGGACGGAGGGTGCGCGCGCCCCGCTGGAGTCTGGCTGGGGGACAAGGGGGAGCGTGTGCGGCGCGCGGCCAGGACAGCTCTAGAGGCAGGTCTCGGGGGCAGGGCTGGAGGAGGGAGTCGGGAATGTCCATTGGGAGCTGCAGCGCGAGCGCCCAGGATGGACATTAACAACAAGGAAGAAGTGGGTTTTTTACCCACCAAAGCTTATGCCCAAGTAAATCCGTTAGTCTTTAAGGTGCCACCGGACTCCTTGTTGTTTTTGTGGCTACAGACTAACAGGGCTACCCCCTGATCAGCGCCGCCGCCAGGGTTTTTGCTGCCCCAGGCAGCAAAAAAAAAAAAAAAAAAAAAAAGCAAGCCGCGATCGCGATCGCGATCTGCGGCGGCAATTCGGCGGGAGGTCCTTCGCTCCGAGCGGGAGTGAGGGACCCTCCGCCGAATTGCCGCCGAATCGCTGGACGTGCCGCCCCTCTCCCGAGTGGCCGCCCCAAGCACCTGCTTGGTCAGCTGGTGCCTGGAGCCGGCCCTGCCCCTGATACTTGACAGGATGGACGTTGACCCTCCCTTACTCTGCTCAGGGCCGGGGCTGCTTTTCCTTCCCTGCTGTGCCTGCACTGTAGCGGAGAGAGCCCGCAGCAGCTTCCGCTGTGTCTAGCCCTGTGTGTGTGTTTCGTGTGCTGAGCTGTGTTCTCTGCGCACAGCTGATCAGTACAAGGGGCTTTCCCCTCCCTTCTTAGCCCAGCCACGTTGTGGATGGGATCAGAGCTGCCAGATTTTCTCCCGCAGGAAACTTTGCCTATTAAAATTTTCAAGCTAGCACAAGTAAGCCCAGCAAGCCGCTCTGCTTTTGACGGAGGCCGCCAAGCCCTCCTCCTCTCCCTACATTGTGTATGAAGGAGAGTTTGGGACGAATATTAAAAATGATTCTTTGCATTTGCATAGCCCCTCACCTCTGAGGATCTGAAAGTGTTTTATGATTCACTAGCTCAGGCATGAATACATTAAACCTGGCAGCGCCCCTAAGGTACAAACACAAGCTGTCTATTACAAAGAGGTCCAAAAAGTTGCCAGCCCCAGGGAGGTTTTGCGGATTCTGGATCTCGCCGTATTAGCATTTTTTAACCCATTGAACCAGTTTTATAGGAGTTAACTAAGGACTCCTTGCCTTGTCTAGACAAGAAGGCTTTGAGTCCCCCCCACACCCAATTGTGTTAGCTAACAGTTTAGCATGTTCGGTGCTGGTGGAATTTAGCACATGCTGAAATACAACATGCCTTGTCTACACTAGAGTTTAGAACACATATATTAGTTTGTGCTAGCTAATACAATCTAACCTCCTCTCCCACAAACACTTTTTTTTATCCTAGTCAAACCAAGGCTTGAGGAAGTGATTAAGGCCAACATCTTCAAACTGGATGACCACTGGCACTTAAATATGAATTTGAGTGCATACCATTAGAAACCTGATTTTGAATATTTCAGCTTAAATAACTTTTGTCCAGTCAGTGGCAGAGGTTACACCATTTGTAACAAACAGAGATGTAGCACCAAAAGTAAACAGATTCACAGAAAGGCAGAATGTAATGCATTGCAGTATAATTGTATATAATGTTCCATCATGTTTATAATGGTATTTCTGGACCCCGTTTGCCAAATCAGAGCCTCATTGTTTATTGGGGCAATATGTCTCCGGGCTTGTCGACATTAAGAATATTTGTACTAGTGTAATTACATTGATGTAAAAAGAACAGGAGTACTTGTGGCACCTTAGAGACTAACAAATTTATTTAATCATAAGCTTTCGTGGGCTACAGTCTACTTCTTTGGATGCATAGAATGGAACATACAGTAAGAAGATATTTATACATACAGAGAACATGAGAAGGTGGAAGTAGCCATACCAACTATAAGAGGCTAATTAATTAAGAGAAGCTATTAACAGCAGGGGAGAAAAACTTTTGAAGTGATAATCAAGATGGCCCATGTTGGACAGTTGACACGAAAGTGTGAGGCTACTTCAACATGGGAAAATAGATTCAATTAACACTGAAACAAAGGGGGGCTTACACCAGTGTAGTTTAATTTGGTAATTATGCTAAGATGGTGTAAGCTTCACTACCTGCTGGTGTAGAGTGTCTACATTTGAGGTACATTACAAGAAGGGAACTACATATATGTGATTACAGTGGTGCAAATTTTCTTAAATTAGATAAGTCCTCAGCCTTGAAGGTACCTATCTTCCTCTTGCCATGTATGATCATATTTATTTGAGTCAGAGAAAAATTTATATTAAATTAGTCATATTGATCTTTGTTTGCTGATAGTCCTGAAGAGAAATGACCTAGGAGAATCAACAGGAGTGACCCTTTTCAGTGTCTAAGATAGGCACTTTTAAAATATGTATAAAACTAAAACTTGTCATACAAACAAGTTATCCTTAAACCATGGGAGAAAGCATTAAACGCTTTCTTGCAACAAGTAATACATTCTGGGGCTTCTTAAATAATTTGGTGTTTTTCACAACAATGAATTTTTGCAAGTGGAAAAAATGTTATTTCCATTATATAACTCTGCCACTTTTCACCAAGAGTGCTTGTTCATTGGTGGAAATAGAGAAGCATCACTCTTTGCTACATTTGGGAATTCTTCTCAAAAATTTGTTAAAAATGATACTATCACACAGCTCTTGTCATCTCATCCCAGGCTTTTCTTGCCAGTGCCAAAAGCAGATCTGGGGAGAGGGATCAACGGATGGGATTCCACACATCTGACACAAAATTGGCACTCTGGAAATCCCAATAGCTAAAACAGGAGGTTTTCTGAAAGCTAAATAATGTTAAAGGCTGCAAAAGGTACTTGAATAAAAATGACACACTCTCAACTCTGATAAAAATGTGTCAAAAATATGCCAGCATAACCAATTATCCTTTGCAGCTGTAAACACTCTTCAGAATGCTGAGGTGCCTTACAACTGTCACTGGAAAGAGTTAATCAGAAGAAAAATCTAAATAAATCTAATTCTAAATAAATAGAAAAATAAACTTCTTACATCATTTGCAAGATCTTACGTCATAATACATCATATTACTAGCGTACGTCTGGCTGTGGAAATAACTGATAGTAGCGTCTCTGTAGGTTGTAAACTGTTCCGGACAGGGACTGCTTTTTACTATGTATGTGCAGCATTTAACACAATGAGATCTCCATCGCCATTGTGGTCTTTAGATGTTATTGTATTGTAAATAATTAATAATAATGGCGATGACAATGCTAATATCTGAGCTATGACTCTGACCTTGCCCAGCTAGTTGCAGAAGCCTGAGCAGGCTCAATGCGAAATGAGTGCTTGTGCAGTTAACAGAAGAGCATTGCCTTCTTGCTTAACGAACCCGAATGCTTGCTAAATCTTCCATGGTATTAGAAATTACATCAAGCCAGAAACATTACTTCCTTCAACTCCATTGAATTCGCTGTTTAAGCAAGGAGTTTGTCATTTCTCTGATTGGCAAGGAGAGTACACTTAACTTAGGGACAGGGAGCTATGTTGATTTACACCAGCAGAGAATCTGTCTTCTGAAGTGCAGGCAATGATATTTCTCCAAGTGGCAGGCCTGGCAGCATTGCAAGTATATAATGTTTTTACATAGGAGGAGAAAGAATATGGATAAATGAGAGAATTTATGAACCAAGAAGGACTTAATGAAGAATAAAAAAAAAAAAAGTGTCTCTTAAGTAAGGCCAGTCTGAGCCTTCTGATGCATAAGTAACTTCAAGGGGCCACTCCTTGGAACAGGGTTGGCTGGCCCTGGCTCTCTACTGCTCTTAAAGATGCAAGGCATCCTGTCACCTTTTTGGTTAGGCCAGTTATGGTAGCATCTACTTAACAACTCTGCATGGTACTTAGAAGTGCACTTACTTTTCCAAGTGCACATAGTTTTTTGCAGGGTCTGATTTTTTAACAAACTATGGATTGGGAATATCCAGTGGCCCTTTTCCATGGCCCCAATTTTTTTAGGCCTACTTCATCTCTGATATTTTCTTGCACTTTGGCAACACCTGTGCACCTTGTCGTGCCAGTAAAGTCACATTGAATTGATTTGAATTCCTTATTGCCAGTGTCACAAATGCAGTCATTATTAAAGCTCATGTCACCAAAAGTAGGCCCAGAAATGCCACTTTTAATTAAAAACTAGGGCTATCAAGCGATTAAAAAAATTGCGATTAATCGTGCAATTAATCATGCTGTTAAACCACAATAGAATACCATTTATTTTAAATATTTTTGGATGTTGACAACATTTTCAAATATATTAATTTCAATTACAACACAGAATACAAAGTGTACAGTGCTCACTTTATATTTATCTTTTATTACAAATATTTGCACTGTAAAAAACAAAAACATTGTATTTTTCAATTCACCTCATACAAGTACTGTAGTGCAATCTCTTTATCATGAAAGTTGGACTTACAAATGTAGAATTATATAAAAAAAACCCTGCATTCAAAAATAAAACAATGTAAAACTTTAGAACCTACAAGTCCACTCAGTCCTACTTCTTGGTCAGCCAATTGCTCAGACAAACAAGTTTGTTTACATTTGCAGGAGATAATGCTGCCTGCTTCTTGTTTACGTCACCTGAAAGTGAGAACAGGCGTTCGCATGGCACTTTTGTAGCTGGCGTTGCAAGATATTCACGTGCCAGATTCGCTAAAGATTCATACGTCCCTTCATGCTTCAACCACCATTGCAGAGGACATGCGACCATGCTGATGGTGGGTTCTGCTCGATAACGATCCAAAGCAGTGCGGACTGACGCATGTTCATTTTCATCATCTGAGTCAGATGCCACCAGCAGAAGGTTGATTTTCTTTTTTGGTGGTTTGGGTTCTGTAGTTTCTGCATCAGAGTGTTGCCCTTTTAAGACTTCTAAAAGAATGCTCCACACTTCGTCCCGCTCAGATTTTGGATGGCACTTCAGATTCTTAAACCTTGGGTCGAGTGCTGTAGCTATTTTTAGAAATCTCACATCAGTATCTTCTTTGCGTTTTGTCAAATCTGCTGTGAAAGTGTTCTTAAAACGAACATGTGCTGGGTCATCATCCGAGACTGCTATAACATGAAATATTTGGCAGAATGCAGGTAAAACAGAGCAGGAGACATACAATTCTCCCCCTCAAGGAGTACAGTCACAAATTTAATTGACACATTTTTTTAATGAGCATCATCAGCATGGAAGCATGTCCTCTGGAATGGTGGCCGAAGCATGAAGGGGCATACGACTGTTTAGCATGTCTGACATGTAAATACCTTGCAAAGCCGGCTACAAAAGTGCCATGCGAATGCCTGTTCTCACTTTCAGGTGACATTGTAAATAAGAAGCAGGCAGCAGTATCTCCCATCAATGTAAACAAACTTGTTTGTCTTAGCGATTGGCTGAACAAGAAGTAGGACTGAGTGGACTTGTAGGCTCTAAAGTTTTACATTGTTTTGTTTTTGAGTGCAGTTATGTAACAAAAAAAATCTGCATTTGTAAGTTACACTTTCACGATAAAGAGATTGCACTTCAGTACTTGTATGAGGTGAACTGAAAAATACTATTTCTTTTGTTTTTACAGTGCATATATTTGTAATCAGAAATAGTAATACAAAGTGAGCACTTTGTATTCTGTGTTGTAATTGAAATCAATATTGAAAATGTAGAAAAACATCCAAAAATATGTAATAAATTTTAATTGGTATTCTATTGTCATAAGTGCGATTAACTGCGATTCTTTTTTTAATCACAATTAATTTTTTTTCAGTTAATCACGTGAGTTAACTGCGATTAATTGACAGCCCTATTAAAAACAGGTTTAGATTGAGCTGACAGACTAGTAGCCAGGCAGCCCATTGCTAGACAGGCCATTTGTTCAGTTTTAAGCCGGACAGTCCTGTTTTTCTGTGGTTTGTCCCGTCTGGTACTGAGACAAAACTAAATGGAGGAAGCCATTTTGAAGAGCCTGACGCTCTGCCCCCACATGACATGATGTGTGGGAAGTCACGTAGGTGGGGCGAACCAACACCATTCCTGGAAATACCAGAATGTCCAGTATTCTGGGGGACATGTCAGGGGCCATCCTACTCATTGCCACTACAGAACTCGGAGTTTATATTATGAGCTTTGTCATTCACTTCCCAGGCTAACTGGGCCTTGAAGGATATGTCTATGCTGCATCTGGGAGCAACCCTCCCAGCCAGGGTTCAAAGAATTGTGTTGGTGGAGCCTGTGCTAAAAATAGTTGTGTAGACATTGCAGCTTGGGCTGGAGCTCAGGCTCTCAAACTTGGGGGGGCCTGAGAGCCCAAGCTGCAACATCAAAGCAATGTCTACACAGCTATTTTTAGCACGCTAGCACAAGCCCCACCAGCACAAGTCTGGAAACTAGGGCTGGAAGGCTTGCTCCCACATGCGGTATAGATAGGGCTCCCAGACATCCGGTTTTTGACTGGAACGCCGTCGAAAAGGGACCCTGGCGGCTCTGGTCAGCACTGCTGACCGGGCTGTTAAAAGTCTGGTCGGCGGTGCAGTGGGGCTAAGGTAGGCTCCCTGCCCAGCTCTGCCCAGCTTCTGGAAGCGGCCGGCATGTCCCTGCGGCCCCTAGGTGGAGGGGCAATCAGGGAAGCTCCACGCGATGCCCCCGCAGCTCCCATTGGCCAGGAACCACAGTGGGTCTGCGTAGAATAGATCCTGCTGGTGTACACTAATGGTTCCCTAGTGCGTTTTAACAAAGTACTGATTGAAACGATATTACATTAAAGTGCACTAGAGATTACTCACTAGAGTATATACTACAGTATACATTACTCATTATAGAGAGAGAGCCCCCCAAAATCTCAAATTTTGAACATCCACATAAAATTCAAAAATTGCTAAAAATACTCCAATGAAATTAATATACTCCGAAAAACAGAAGCACTAAATATAGTTCATCTTTAGTCCAAGTTTACTTTCCCATTAAGTTTTGAGCTATATTCTGTTATTATAATGCTATATTAGTCCTCTTAATTATTAATTTCTTATACAGGGTATTTCACTGTTTGGAGAAGGCCGCTAATGCACAACTGAGTACAGCTATTCAGAGAAAGGAATGTTTTATCCATTTTAGCTGTTTTCTGGTTTAATTATTTATTGTTGAACTATTTAAGATATTTTAAAAATAATACTTTAAAATATGTATTTGCACCTACCTGTTATCAGCTATAACAGTGGTTCTCAAACTTTTGGGTACTGGTGACCCCTTTCACATAGCAAGCCTCTGAGTGTGACCTCCCTAATAAATTAAAAACACTATCTATTTAACACCATTATAAATGCTGGAGGCAAAGCGGGGTTTGGGGTGGAGGCTGAAAGCTCGTGACCCCCCCATGTAATAACCTCATGATCCCTTGAGGGGTCCCAACCCCCAGTTTGAGAACCCCTGAGCTATAACTTCTGATGACATTGTTGAATAGAATTTCTCATCTGTCAGCTAGCACCTGTGACTAACCCTTTGTACTTTATGACGTGTTCCCATTGCAAATGAACTCCTACGTAATTGATGTACAGTTTCATCTTGGTGAGCTGGTGAAGGAAAGTGCATGAGTGAACAAACAGACACAGTTTGAGGAACATAAAATGAAAAAGCTTATTTGTTTGTTTCTGGCAGATCATGCTGCAAAAGAGCCTGTGGAAGATACAGATCCAAGCACTTTTCCATTAGAAATGGTAGGTGTGTCTGGTTTTGTTCCAATATAACTAATACTTGGTTATCTAATATTTAGTTTATAGCTTTTTACAGTTATTTGATTCTGGGATGCTCTCAAAAACCCAAGAGTATGATTGACTGAAACCAGGCACATATATGATTGTCTACTAGGTAATTAACACCATTGCATGCACGGAAATGTTATGTAAATAGCTTCAACCCAGTTGTAAATAAAAAAAATGAATCATTACATCAAATGTATCTTGAATAAAATCAATAAATAATCATGGTGAAACCCATGTTTAGATTGTAATCTCTTTCGGACAGGACTTTCTCTCACTATGTGCTTATACAGTGCCTGGCACAATGGAGTCAGGACCTCTTTGGGGGTTTCCAGGTGATGCTATAATACAAACAGTAATAATAGTACTGTGCATCTCCCTGGAAAGTGGTATGAGATCTTCACCCAGAAACTTAATTATTGTTTATATATAGTCTAAGCACTTCCTTTAAATGTTGTGGCTGATAGCTAGATAAGGCATTAGAAATGCATGTGACAAACAATGAGACTCTGACAGATGTGGGGATGAACTGAGTGAAGAGATGTTTTACTGACTAGTAGATTTACAACCTTCACTGCATGCTTTTCCTTGTTGGTGTGTCCTGGGATATTCAGAGAATCAAATCTTATGCTGTCACACGGAGTATGTTGGGTAAAAAGAATATTTAAATACTCTGTAATCTTAAAGAGGACTTTTTGAATTTGGCTCCAGGTTGTTTACACTGGGTAACAGTAAATAAAAAAAGAAACTGATGATATATATTGTATTATGCAGCCCAGAGTAGATTAGTGTATAATGTAGCAGTATGGGTGTTTTTAAAAGTACCTTATCTTGTTTGTAAATTGTGGATTTGTCATGCAGCAACATGAATAATGAGAGGGGAAACTATTACTTTCCAGGGGTGACTTCTTCCAATTCAGAAGCCTAGTATCGAAGTAACAGCAGAAAACAGAGAGGATAGTGTAAATATTGACCTTAGCCTGTGGCTTTTTTGGGAAAATCAATTTAGGTCCTGATCCTGTATTGTAATCCATTAGTGCCAACCCCCCAGCATGTGTGAAGTCCCACTGAAATAAATGGGACTTTGCACAGGTCCATGCTAGCAGACCTTGATGTAGGAATGGGGTCGTTACTGCCATTTTGTGGTTTGTGATTGCTTAAAGACTGATCTTCAACTGTGGTAGAGTTATGATGTCTGTCTGATACAAATACAAAATCATTTTTAAAAAAAATAACTTGCTTCTAAATGAGGAGGATTTTAATTTGTTTGGTGAGAGATTCTATAAAAAGCTGATGGAAGCGTCTTCTTGTCTTTAGATGCTGCTAGAGGTAACATGGGAGCAAGCAGATATCTAGGTCTCTTAGTAAACTGTAGTCTAGAAGTCGGAATATGTTTGTGTTGTAAATCAGCAGATATGTCTGTAAACTGGGTAGCTGTATTTTAGTTTTGCATTTTAATCAGGTTTTAATTTTAATTTTCAAGCGAAGAGACCTTTGATTGTTCTTTAGTAAGAATACTTGTAATAACGGGACCATCTTTATTACTGTAGTTACTCTTGATACACATTAGTAAGCTGAGAATCTGACCCAGAGAAATTGAGGCCACTGGCAGAGAGCTAAAATTAAAACTCAGAATTTCTTGGCTCCCAGTCCTGTGCTTAGTCTACTAAATCACATTGCATTTCAAAAAACTGCAGCAAAACAACAAACTATATAATTTTGGATTGTTAATAATCCCCAAACTACCTGTGTTAGTATCTGTTTGGCCCATCTCTAATGATTCATTACTATATTGATGTGAACTTAAATGCCATTTTAAAAAGGCATAGTGGTAACTATAAAGTTTTCAATGTACTTTTTATCTAGTACCGGAAATAACAAACATATGTCTTGGTCTTTTTGGACAGAGAGAAAAGTATCCTGTCCAAGATACACGGCTACCTAAAGGTAAGCACAGCAAACTCCAGCTATTATAAATCTGGTACATTATTGTAGTACATGTAATAAAACCATAGGTATAAGAAATATTCTATTAATTTGTTCTGTATTTTTACATTGTAAAAGTTTATGGAGTGTAATGAATTTTTTTTTAAAGTGTGTTATTAATGTTACCTCTGGTGTTTGCCATCTGAGCTCAGCTTTGGTCTAAAAGCTGATTATATCAACAGAAGATCTTGTTTCTCAACTTTGAAGGAAGCTATAATAAACCAATGCCACAAAAAAAAAAAAAAAAAAAAAAAAAGATTCAGAACCCAGATTAGAGGGAAATAAAAACATTTGAAAAATGGCTTTGAGAGGGTTACCTGTGTGTCTGCAGGTGATCAGAAATTCATTTGGGAGCCCAGAAATATCCAGTGGTCTCCTGCACCGATGAAATCCTGAGCCCTGCAACCAACTTCATCATTAAGCCTTTAATCCTTCTACCACACTAGCTCCCTTGACCTCTCCCTCCTCTTTATTTCTGCATCCCAGACCCTGCTGCAGGCTTCCTTCCGAGGAATGCCCTGAGAGTGCCTTGAGCCTCAGTACTCTTCCAAGCATATTGTTCTGAATCCTATGATGCACGTAAAGCCTGAGGAGGGATCCAGGATCCAATTGGGAAGAGAGGTTGAAAAAGTTAGGGTAAAGACTGATGAGCTGGGTAAACTAAAACTGGGGTTCCAAGGGAGGATTGAGGATTATTTAGGAGACTGGAAGGAGCCAGCAATAGAAATGAGGTGCCATTGAGGATACCAAGAGAAGGGGAATAGATTGGAGGGGAGAAGGGTATAGTACTTTGAACCTGTTCAGTTGCAGGCAGACTGCTCACCTCTTCAAAGTGGTTTTTCTTAAAATTTCTTAAATTTTGGTAATTTCTCTATAGCTTTCCTATCTAAATTGTATTTTTTCTTACTCTTATGGCATTCGTTCATTGTATCTTCCCCTCCAAAGAAAATCAGATTTATAAATAAACATGTAACTGTTTCAAAGCTGTTTAAAATCTGATGCTACATGTTTAATACAATAAATTATAAGTAAAATTGAAGGGAAATGGAAATTGTGGCATTTTCTGTTGAAAGGAAATTTCATCATGATCAGTGTAAAGATATAAAAGCATTAATGGAGCTTAGCATTTCCTGTCTGAGAATGGGAAGTGATGTGAAACACCTATTAATATTCTGTTAACTTCTGCATTCTCAAGTTTTCCTTATAATTAATTTTCTCAAAAGTCTACCACTGTTGTGGGTTTGGAAACTGTGTGACGTTAACCTTAGATCGTTCCTTAGATACTGGCCTCTTGGTCTGCTCGAGAACCTGAATTTTCATCACTATTCAACTTGATATGGGGAAGAAAAAAAAAAAATGCAGTTTTATAAATGTTGCTGAATCTATAAGTGAATAAAATGTGTTACAAGAGTTTGCTTCATACAGCGTATGGGCCTGATTCTTTAGTTGTTATTTAGGGAAAATTCCAGTTGGCTTTAATGTACATTTTATCTAAATAGAGTATGGGATCTGGCCCCTTGTTTAAAAATAATTAACATGACATCTTAGGGCCTTATCCAGCAAGATGTTGAGCACCCTCAACTCCCATTAACTTTAATGGGAGTTGAGAGCACTCATCACCTTTCAGGATTAGGCCCGTATATTTTTTTCCCCTCCAAGTTCACTTTTTGATCATAGTTACTCCCTCACCCAAATATTAGAGGCAACAGCCAAAAGAATAGACCAAGTGAAATTTGGTTGGTTGTGTTTTGTAATGTCAGCTGAATTCTTTGCCATTGAATCCTAACATAAGAATGGTCATACTGGGTCAGACTAAAGGTCCATCCAGCCCCGTATCCTGTCTTCCGACAGTGGCCAATGCCAGGTGCCCCAGAGGGAATGAACAGAACAGGTAATCAAGTGATCCATCCCCTGTCTCTCATTCCCAGCTTCTGCCAATCAGAGGCTAGGGACACCATCCCTGCCCATCCTGGCTAATAGCAATTGATGGACCTATCCTCCATGAACTTATCTAGTTCTTTTTTGAACCCTGTTCAAGATAATAAATAAGGAGTCTATGTCAGATATCAGCTGCTGTCAGAGGCAGGCTATTGGATTTTAAGGATCAATGGTCTAATAAATAATGGCAAATTCTAAGTGAAAGAAGAAAAGTAAATTCTTACTTTTTTTTTTGTTTAAATGTAAGGCATTCCACTGTTTCTTAATAGGAGTCTTATTGCTAGAGAGAACAATACACTCATATGCATTTTTATCCCTAAAAAGCCTTTCAGCATTATAAGAGTCTTGGAGGATTCTGACATGTCTAGGATAACCTCCTTTCAGCCACAAGTCAGCAGTTCATCCCGAGTCAGCAGAGCAATTAACACATGGATTTAAACACTTGCTTAAAGTTAAACACATGTTGAAATACTTTGCTGAACAGGGGCCTTATCACAGAGTGAAATTCAACCCTATGCGCGGAACTGGCAAAAGGCTTATGTATCACTTAAGTCCTATTTTGAGGGCCTAAGTGGGAGATGAAAGGTAAATAGACTTTGTGCTGTCCCTCTGCATAAGGGTGAATTTCAACCCATGTCTGTATACTCACAAAGGTGTATAGACAGTTTTTAAGGTGCAGTGAGTAAAACCTGGGGGGGGGGGGGGGGGGGGGGAAACATGTGCTTCCAGAAGGGTCCTGAGAAGGATGGACATAATCCAAACATGGGGAGAGGAGAAGGCAGACTATCGAGAATTTTTAGAAAGTCATTAAAACAAAGCAGAAAGAAGAGTTTTGTTGACTGTCAAGTACTTTCACTTATCTTTGATTTATTGGCTAGGTAAACACTATGTTAGTGCTGCTCCTGGTCAATCTGCTGAAGGAAGAGAGTGTAGCCCTGCTATCAGTAATAGCGTGTTGGAGATGCAGAATAAACATTTTACATATACCCTGATGTCTGATCTCTGATAGTGCTTTCTATTTGCACAGTCCAGTCATTAACAATTTAAGATTATGTTAAATCCATTTTACATTTCCCAATGACCCATTATCGTATGGGATTAAATCTTGTGTGTTAGACTTGTATGAAGTCTGCCATATTTTTGTTTGAGAGTCTTGTTACTTAAGCTTATATTTGGGTGAAAGACCAACATTTCAGAATCTCTTTGCCTTAGATGAGGAGTACCTAACAGATAAAGTTACATTGGAAATAGCATCTATTAACATCAGGAGTCTTACATCAGATTCTGGCCTAATACAACAGGTAAGGGAAATGCTTTTCAAATTTAAATTATCTGTTTGAGAAACCCATGGGTGCATATTAAACTAAGCTTTTAAAGTTATTTTTGTTGATGAAAGAAAGCTATTCATATTAATCACAACTTTCTCTAGACTGCATGGAGTCATTCAGTAAAATGAGATTGGAAATAGAATATCCATTTAAGAATGCTGGGTGAAGTGTACTCTTACACACAGCCTATGCACTCTGTAAGCCCTATTTGAAGAGCTTAAGTGGGACTTGAGTGGTGCATAGGTCTTGTGCTGACACCTCTGCTTAGAGTTGAGTTTTGTTCACAGTGAACCTAGTTCTAGTGACACTGTACTTATAGTGCAGTGGAAATCCAAAATTGCTTCAATTTGTATCCAGGCATGAACTCTTCTGACAAGGGCAAATCCTGCCCTCACACGCCATCCCCACTCAGCCTGCGGCAGAACAGATGTTGTTCCACTGTGCTGAGTGGGCAGGGAGCCTGGAGCCCAGGCACGGTGCATGCTGCAGAATCCAGTTCTACCAGAATTCCTTTCACACTGGTATGGGGGATAAGATTAAAAACAGGGCTAGTGGATTCACAGCTATACAGAGCCATAATTTTTTCCTCCAGCCTTCACCTCCCCTTGGTGGGTTTACAACCAGGGCAGTGGTTACTGCAGAGCAGCTTTGGAGTTGGGGTTGGGAAGCAGGGAAATTATTTCTCCCCTGCATCAAGTCCTTATACATGGACTTTGGGATAGTATTTTTCCCATAGTGAAGCTTCATTCTAATGTTCCACTGTAAATGGGTAACACTGTGCAAATTCCATTGGCATGTCACAGTTATCACCTACCAGATAGTGTTACAGGCTGAATTCCTGGGGATTTTCTCTTTTGGGTTGAGCAGAGGAGGAGAAGACAGATTGGCACTATCTCATGGGGAGAAAGCAGTAATTTCTTACCATGAAGTGGAGAGAATTTGTTGCCTGAGAGTCCCTCTTCTATTATACCGAAATATATAATGAAGAATTTGTATAGTGACAAAACACTTCACTATACAGCTGTTTCACTGTACTTAGATTTGTGGGGCCCTCTAAAACCCTATCTTGCCTAGAGAGTTTGCTTGTTCTTCTGGTCCCTCTGCACACGCATAAGACAAATGTATAGCTTTGTTTAGATTTGCAGTTGTTTTTTTAATTAGTGGGCAATAAAATAGTCCTGTTAAATAGCAATATTTTATGGACAGTTCCATATCTTTGCAATAAAGTGATGTTGGATAAGCCTCTGTGCTTCAGAGTTGATAAGTGGAAGGTAGCTGAACTGCTAAAATAAAAAGTGTGTATGCTACAAATAAGTTGCCTTTTGAAATCCTATAGTTTAATAAAAAAATATTTTCATGTAAACAAAAAAGGAGGACTCGGAGTCCATGGGAAATAAAACTTTACTTCTTTCTTTGCCCATACAGTCACAGTCCCACCATTGCCAACTGTCATGATTTGATCATGAGTCTTGAGATTTTTGATGTTAAAACCCCAGTTTCTGAAAGCACTTGCATGAGTATCTCAGCTCTCATTTAAAAAACAGATTTGAGGCCTCATGTTTGCAGGAAAAAAATATGAAAACATACTTGAGTGTACTCTAATGGCTCAAATCATAAGACAAATAAAAGAACCCAAATTTAATTAAAAAAAACAACCTCATGATTTTTAACATACTCCCCAGATTTTTAGCCAGACTCAATTTTTCAATGCTTGGGTTGACAAAGCTGCAATTCCTATACATCAAACACCTATTGACTTTCTCATAGACACTTCTGAACCAGATTCATATCATAAATGTCCTGCAGGACCAGATTCATATCATAATATGACCATAAATGATGTCTTGCTCTTGAACATGTAGATCCAGTTCTGACCAATGTTTTTATAGATAGTCATTGTTCAAGGTCCTGAGTTAGAAGCTGCTGAATGAAAAGCCCTGGGCTCACATTCTATCTAGCTACAACTGAAAATGATGCTGGTAAGAGGAGGAAAGTACTTGGAGACAGGGCCGGCTCCAGGCACCAGCTAAAGAAGCAGGTGCTTGGGGCAGCCAATACCAAGGGGTGGCACTCCGTCCGCTATTGGGGCGGCACGTCCGGGTCTTCGGCGGCAATTCAGCGGCAGGTTCCTCAGTCCCTCTTGGAACGAAGGACCTGCCGCCGAATTGCCGCCAACGCGGCTTTTTTTTTTTTTTTGCCGCTTGGGGCGGCAGAAAACCTGGAGCCAGCCCTGCTTGGAGAAGATGGCAAGTACTTTCCTCTTACTTTTATGGGGGGTGCATCCGTTGTTTAACCTTTCTTGAGCATGTACCAAACACTGATAGTTTTGTGATGTGGAAAATTGTGTATTAGAGAATGGAAAGAAATCTGTAAACTCATCTACATTTGTGACCATCCGGCCCACTGCAGCAGTGGGTGTGGCAGGGGAGATAGTGAAAACAGCATGCAAATGTTCCCTTTTGTGGGAAATGTGGGGAATTTTTGATAGAATATTTTAGACAAATTTACCTTCCCCCGTAATTGGATTAGATCATGTGTGTGAATGTGTTCACCACATCAGCTGAAACTACCTATACTGGTTGTAGGCTTTGCAAAAATAATTAAAAAAAAAAAAATTTTGATGGACAATATCAATGATTATTTTAAGCATTTAAAATTTTTTATGCATTTATATTTTAACAGTTGTGGGAAATGATGGGGTGTGTGCCAGACAATTGGCAGGGTCAAACAATTATGTAATGACAATAGATGTGAGATTCAAAAAATTAGTTTTGTAACCATTAAAATCCAGATTGGCAACAGCACATGTGAAAATATACAAAATAAATATCCTTAAATGAAACTGGAATAAGTTCTCAAGCAGCATTTTTTTTTCTTTGCCTATCTGTAAATTTTGATTTTTATCAATGGAAATATATTTGTCAGTTTGTGTATCTATGGTCAAATTGACATTTACAAATAATAATCTAATCCTTCCAAGCACAACTATTTGTAGTGGATTTAATAATAGTGTCAGTAGGAATAGGGTATCTTGTTATGATGTACTGTAACCTACATAGTTTACTTGTATTTGCATGCACAGCCTGCAAGATGCGGTGAAGTGCTCTATGATACTTTTGAATGAATGACACTATACAAAAGTCAGCTGTATTTTACTGCACTTGTCTAAGGGGGAAAACCCTTTCTGCTTTCATCTTCAATAAAGGAAAGACATTTAATCTGGGCTCACACCCGCACAATGAGTGAGGGCAGCTACCCATGTCTTCTTACTCCCTCACTCATTTCAGTTTGCCTTAGCCACAGGGTCATAGTGCCTTCCTTTGGGTGTTAGATGTTGCTTTCAAGGAATGTTGCAATAACACATGTCACCTCAAACTATTACGTTATTTTCTCTACATTTAATTAGCTGACAAAAAGCAGTTGAGTGCACATTAGCTTCAAAAGAAAGAAGGTTTTGAACTGAGCCAGCAGAAATAATCAATTCCAGCCCTTGTCTAGAACTATTTCCTATATATAAAAAGCCTTTAAAGAAGCTCCTCCAAATTCCATAGAGTCAGTGGAACAATCCCTTATTGTTGCATGTAACAGACAGTGGGCCAGCTGAGGATCTGGCCCAGCTTCTAATAAAAAAAAAAAAAATGGGGCATGGAAATCTAAGTCAAACAATCTGAATCACTGAAAAACTGTAGGTACTCTATATAAAAGTCCTAAAGACTTCCCCCTGCCCCCATGATTATGGCACGATAGTGACTCTAAATTGCAATTCTGCAGTAATATTTCATGCCTATATGCCAGGAAGTCACTTTGAAACAGTTGTACATTGCCCAACCTACCATTTTCGAACACTGAGTACTTTAATGAACTAACATCAATAAAATGTCATTAAGGAAAATTAAACAAGCCAGGATAGCATGGGAGAGAGCGCGCGAACTATTCCAAATACACAAGATGGAATGTGGTACTGCATAATCATAAGGATAGTGAGTCATTCAACAGTTTTCTGACATTCAACATGGCTATAACCAAAAGGTCTGATTCTGGGGTCACTTATACCAGTATAACAGTAAGGTGTTACTCCCAATTTGTACTGGTGTAACAGAGGTGAAATTAGCCTGAAGATTGTAGATGTCTTCACTTAACAGGTTATCAACTGCTGTCATGAATTTCTGTGGGAGCAACCCCAAGGCCAATCAGCAGGGATTTACAGTTCTTTTCTGTTCTTGTTCACAAATAGTTTAATATAAACCTGTCACTACCGAGAGTGAAAATGATAGGTCAGTGCAAGAACTGTTTAAAACACTAACCCTATATCATCTAATGCATCCAAGGGTGCTGAGGGAGTTGGCTGATGTGATTGCAGAGCCATTGGCCATTATTTTGAAAATTCGTAGCAATTGGGGAAGGTCCCGGACGACTGGAAAAAGGCAAATATAGTGCCCATATTTTAAAAAGGGAAGAAAGAGAACACAGGGAACTACAGACCGGTCAGCCTCACTTCAGTCCCCGGCAAAATCATGGAGCAGGTCCTCAAGGAATCCATTTTGAAGCACTTGGAGGAGAGGAAGGTGATCAGGAACAGTCAACATGGAGTCAACAAGGGCAAATCATGCCTGACCAACCTGATTGCCTTCTATGATGAGATAGCTGGCTCTGTGGATATGGGGAAAGCAGTGGATGTGATATATCTTGACTTTAGCAAAGCTTTTGATATGGTCTCCCACAGTATTCTTGCCAGCAAGTTAAAGTAGTATGGTTTGGATGAATGGACTAGAAGGTGGATAGAAAGCTGGCTAGATTGTGAGGCTCAACGGCTCGATGTCTAGTTGGCAGCCGGTATCAAGCGGAGTGCCCCAGGGGTTGGTCCTGGGGCCGGTTTTGTTCAACATCTTTATTAATGATCTGGATGATGGGATGGATTGCACCCTCAGCAAGTTCACAGATGACACTAAGCTGGGGGGAGAGGTAGAAACGCTGGAGGGTAAGGATAGGGTCCAGAGTGACATAGACAAATTGGAGGATTGGGCCAAAAGAAATCTGATGAGGTTCAACAAGGACAAGTGCAGAGTCTTGCACTTAGGACGGAAGAGTCACATGCACCACTACAGGCTGGGGACCAACTGGCTAAGCAGCAGTTCTGCAGAAAAGGACCTGGGGATTACAGTGGATGATAAGCTGGATATGAGTCAGCAGCGTGCCCTTGTTGCCAAGAAGGCCAACGGCATATTGGGCTATATTAGTAGGAGCATTGCCAGCAGATCGAGGGAGGTGATTATTCCCCTCTATTCGGCACTGGTGAGGCCACTCCTGGAGTATTGTGTCCAGTTTTGGTCCCCCCACTACAGAAGGGATGTGGACAAATTAGAGAGAGTCCAGCGGAGGGCAACAAAAATTATTAGGGGGCTGGGGCACATGATTTACGAGGAGAGCCTGAGGGAACTGGGATTATTTAGTCTGCAGAAGAGAAAATTGAGGGGGGGGATTTGATAGCAGCCTTCAACTACCTGAAGGGGGGTTCCAAAGAGGATGGATCCAGACTGTTCTCAGTGGCGGCAGATGACAGAACAAGAAGCAATGGTCTCAAATTGCAGTAGGGGAGGTCTAGGTTGGATATTAGGAAACATTATTTCACTAGGAGGGTGGTGAAGCACTGGAATGGGTTACCTTGGGAGGTGGTGGAATCTCCATCCTTAGAGGTTTTTAAGGCCCAGCTTGACAAAGCCCTGGCTGGGATGATTTAGTTGGGGTTGGTTCTGCCTTGAGCAGGGGGTTGGGCTAGATGACCTCCTGAGGTCTCTTCCAACACTAATCTTCTATGATTCTATGATCATAGGATGAGTCAAAATGTAAATATGTTGCATAAAAAGTTTGCAAATTGTCAGGAAACACACACACACAAAAAGTATTTTCTGTTCAGTTAATCAGTATCTTTCTAAACTGACTCTCCACTTGGTAAACTAGATCAATAAAGTTATTGTGTGTTATTTGAATACATGATTTTAATTCAAGGTTACTTTTTGTTTGTAGCCAGAAGAGAGTGATAGTCAAAACAATACTGGAGAATCACTTTCAGGTAATTTATTGGCTTTACCATATATGTATGTAGTTATTTTTTATGATAGATTTTCTTCAGAAAAAAGTCTTTGTGAGGATGATGTTTAGCATTACCTAGAAAGGCTTGGGGACCCAGAATATATGAGGCTTCTCTCTTTTGCTTTTAATATTCCTTGCAGGGTATAGTGCCAGAAGTTTATTTGATCTATAGATAGCTACAAACTGCTCTTGTCAATTTCTTTTTGATGAAATTCATCTCACTGAGCACACACAGCAGAATGAGATGAAATTAAGATAGGGGCCAATAATGCATTCTCTGCACAGCCAGAACTTCAATTAGGTCAAATGGAGTTAGCTTTGCTCATACCCGAGTAAAAAGTGAGCAGGATTTGGCTCATTGACTTCATCACAAGGACAGCAGTATTACTTATATATCTTTGTATTTAGCTTTAAGAAACCCCTGCAAGGCCTTATGGAATGCCTGAAAGCAGAGATGTCTCCCTCTACTCAGCACTAGTGAGGCTTCAGCTGGAGTACTGTGACCAATTCTGAGCACTACACTTTAGGAAAGATTTAAATCAAAAGGATAGTGATCAATTGTTCACCATGTCCACTGAAGGTAGGACAAGAAGTAATGGGCTTAATCTTCAGCAAGGGAGATTTCGGTTAGCTCTTAGGAAAAAAATTGTAATATAACGGTAGTTAAGTTCTGGGGTAAGCTTCCAAGAGAGGTTGTGGCATCCCCATCATTGGAGGTTCTTAAAAAAAGGTTTGACAGACATAAGAATGGCCATATTGGGTCAGACCAATAGTCCATCTAGCCCAGTATACTGTCTTCTGACAGTGGCCAGTGCCAGGTGCCCCAGAGGGAATGAACAGAACAGGTAATCAAGTGATCCATTCCCTGTCGCCCATCCCAGACCAAAGGACACCTGTTAGAGATGGTCTAGGTTCACTTAGTCCTGCCTCAGCACAGGGGGCTGCACTTGATCATAGAATGTCAGGGTTGGAAGGGATCTCAGGAGATCTAGTGAAGTCCAACCCCTTGCTCAAAGCAGGACCAATCCCCAGATAGATTTTTGCCCCAGATCCCTAAATGGCCCCCTCAAGGATTGAACTCACAACCCTGGGTTTAGCAGAACAATACTCAAACCACTGAGCTATCCCTCCCCCTCTCCAGCCCCCTTCCAGCCCTACATTTCTGTGATTGTATGTCACAAGAGTTTGTGCGTCCCCTCCATGGGAGGCTGTGCATTCTCATAAAACTGTGTTGTTGCACATTGTGACAGGTTGGACCCCTTAAGGTGCCACCCGATGTGCTGAGATACCACTGAGCCTGCCTGTTCTGCTAGCCTAGGCACCCTTTTTACCTGTTTGCCAGGCTATTAAGCCTTCTCCAGTACACACAGGCAGGGCGACACCCAACTGCAGAATGACACAGACACTGAGAGCAGCTCTGGGGACTTCCCTAAACATAGAAAAGAATTAACAAGTGTGATTATCTATGAGATTAGGTGTTTTTGAATACATGATTTCCCCTTTTATAGTTATAAACCATTCACGTCTCCTATTCTAATTGTAACTAAACCAATCCTTGATATTGTGTACTCACTATTTCCATCAGTCTTTTGATTAATACTTCCTCTTACAGCATCCTTTTTTCCAGACATAATTTGAATATGGTTGGTTTTATATTCCTCTTTCAAACTTGTATGGTAAACAGAAGTTTTAAAAGGTCAAGTGGTTATAAGCTGTGCACATTATGCACCTTTCTGCTGTAGTGTCAGTTTGACCATTGTGGGCTTCTCTCTTTCTTCATCCATTACATGGCAAAGTTAAAGGTTTACCCATTTCCCCCCAAAAGCCTAACTGTTGAAGTGTCTAGAATACTTTTACACAATAGGCCTGATTGATGGAGTAAGGCCTAATAAAAAGTATTTGCAGGTCGATAGTACTAATGCTGGCTTTTGCCTTCTTCTAGTCTGTTACTGCACAAACTAATAGAAGTTACATTTTTAGTGTCTCTCTAGGACCCTTTTGATTCTTTTTGGAAGACTTTTAAATGGCACTCTCTGATGTCATATGATAAAGAATATTTCACCACCATACTTTCATATCCAGAAAGTAATTCATTGAGCTTCGGTCAGCTCTATAACTGTATGAGGAAAATAGGAATACCATTCAAAGTGAATACTTTTCTAAGCATTTGCCTGTTACATATATTTGAAACAATCTCCCTTCATAGAACACAACAGAAAGGTAATTGGAAATATTAGGCATTTGCTTTGTGTGTGTCCATTAGCAGAGGAATCTTTACTAAAAGAAGACCGTCAAATATTTTCTTAAGTCTGCACTATTATAAAAAATGGCATTTTGGATGCACTAAGCCAGGCTGTGACATCTACCAACATAATCGTAACATTTATCTAGATGAGATGTTAACAGAGATCCTTTCTGCATAGCGCTGCTGGCTGTGCAATTGAAAGGTATGGCAATTTCCATAAAGCAAAGGGAATTCTTCAGGCCATGCAGCCCAGCCCACACATAATAGTGAAAAGTGGAATCAGTTTGACACCCTTGTTATAAATGAACGTGTATATTTTAAAAATTATTATTTTTGGTTTTATCTTCAGTGTACAGTAAAGAAAAACATAAAAATTAAAAGTAGTTTAATTCAATAGGGAAAGACACTTTAAATCCTAATTATTATTTCAGAAATAGGTCTAAGTAACATGATATTCTTCAGCAGTGCCTGAGGGTTTGTGCCATAAAAAGAAGCCATGGAAAATAGAACAGATTCTAACCTTTCAATGTAATGTTTATAATTGCAGATATGAGGAGCTCCTGCAAAGAAAATGGCACCTGCTCCTTATGTTTGTGTCATGCTCCAACCATCAGCGACTTGCTCAATGATGAGGACTTGTTGTACACAATGAGGATAAAGTTGGATCCATGCCACCCTACAGTAAAAAACTGGAGAAATTTTGCAAGCAAATGGGGAATGACCTATGATGAATTGTGTTTCCTGGAACAGAAACAACAAAGCCCTACGTTGGAATTTTTGTTGCGGAACAGTGACAGGACTGTGGAACAATTGATTGATCTGTGTAAATTATATCAAAGAATTGATGTTGTGAAAGTGCTGCTGAAGTGGGTGGAGGAAGAATGGCCAAAGAGAGGGAATGGAACCTATCAGAATCACTTCTAGGTCAAAGAAAATTGTTAGCTTGAAAAAATGTACTTGTCTAATTACCACTAGTGAGAGGTAAGCTTTCCTTGTCAGTGAAAGGGCACATACCATCAGTTTATGCAGAATGCAAGCTTTTATTATATATGTATTCCAAGCAAAGATGACCTTCCAAATGTGAACAGGATATTACTAATACAGAGTTGTCTTCCTAAGTCTACAAACATCTTAAGTCTTTTCCACTGCTCATAGATTTCCCAAGCAGGAGCAGAGTGAAAATGACACGGCATTGAGCAATATGACCCTTGAAATTTAGAACCTTGGAAGGAGTGAAACTGACAAGAATGTCAGTTTCCCACTGCTGTTGATTTGTAAAGTTTTGATCAGCAGCCAAGACGCTTGAACCATTGCCCCTACCTCACTGGTAACCCTGCCCCTATCTTTCATATCAGCTTCTACTTAGTAGGTGTCTGGTAATATTTCAAGCCCTAACAGGAGGAATAAAAGGATCTGTTAGAAGTGTTTAAATATTTTTGGTATAGGAACACCTCATGTGTTTCCAACATCACTTTGCATTTGCATTATTGGATTATTTTAATGTTTGAAAACCCCATTTTGCAAAACTTTCATTTGGATACTCTTTTATATATATATAAAAAAAGACATTAAATGAAACTGTTGTGTAATTCTACTACATTAGAATTATATATTGATTATGGAAGAAATCACATTGAATTCAGAGAGAATTTCCAAGGCCCACAAGAGTTGGGGACAAAAAAAGCAATTAAGAGAAAGCTTTATATTAAAAATGAGTTCCAAGAGTTTTGAAGAAAACATTCAGTTGCAGGATTATCATCTGTTTTTCTCAGTGCTTCTTGTTTTGAGGTGGGGAGACAGCTGTAGCCTTACCCACAGCGTCCTCAGTATAGTACTCACTAGGATTTTCCTGTTCAAAGATTGTGGTTTTCTAGAAGAGATCACAAAGCAGTCCTGTGGGCTGACCCATTTTACACTTTACTTAGAGACCATTTCCTGCCTGCAAAACAACACATCACCTATGTACCACTTAAGCCATCATAATGGCTTAAGGGAGTGAGTGTGGATAGCTACTGGAGAGTTTAAGAGGGTTTAAGACTTATCAGTCGCCCCAGGGATTTATTGGTCTTGTTGCTACTTTGAATTTAAATGGTTAAATTTAAAATGTATTTTAGAAAGGATTAGCAATAATTGATATTGCTCTTTTCCCTACAATTCTTACAATATGTTCTAATATTTTAAAGTCAGTTTGAAAAATCAGTGTTACAACAGAGCACTTATTGCTATAGTGTCACAACAAGAATTATGAGAATGCTGTTAACCATTTAGTAATACTATTCAAGTAGTTTTAGACATTCTTTCATGTTAACTAAAGCATCTTGAGTGATTACATTGTCCACCATTATTTTGCTATATATACCAATGTACCAAAACACAGGCAAAATCTAGGATGGGTTTATGGCTCATGTACTGTTTAGTTTAATAAATTTGGAATGATCACTAAACTTCTGCAGCAAAGAGGAGTGAAGCAAAAAGAGGGATTGTGCGTTGAGATCCCTACTTCAGGACAACACAAGGCCTAATGCATATTATACTGTGTATATTTTATATCAGTGGGGGTGGTTACTGAGCAGCTAGAGGTAAAGGCCATCATTTTCAAACCTAGGGGCCAGATTTGAAGGCAGCATAAATCAGTGTTGTTGTACTGACTTCAATAAAGATGAGAATAAAGTGACCTGATTTCAGAGTCTGAGTAGGAAGGGTCAAATTTTCTATAAAAACTTTTTTGGATAGCAAATTGGATTAACAACTAAATTAATTTTCATGAAAAGTATCTGCTTTCCGCAAGAACAGTGATTTTTTTTTCATTGAAAAACTGAATGTTCGAAAAGTGAGAAGTTTTTAGCAGAAAACCAAAATATTCTGAATGTGAAATGCTGCTGTGGTACATCATGGGAGTTGTAGTTCAAGCACCTCCTGCTCCTATTCGCCTCTATGGGCCGAGCTCCCCAGCCAGGCTTAATCTCCCATGATGTTCTACACCAGCATTTCTCAAACTGGGGTCCATGGATCCCTGGGGGTGCCCAAGGGCACTCCAGGGGGTCTGCGGGCCCCGCTGATCAACTCCTCCTCCTCCCCAGCTGTTCCCCGGTCTGCAGGAGGTGCTGGGAGGGAGGGGAAGGAGCGGGGATGGAGCGTGCTCAGGAGAGGGGGCGGCACAACGGGGCTGCCTACATGCCCTGGCTCCGCGCCGCTCCTGGAAATGGCTGGCATGTCCCTGCGGCCCCTAGGGTGGAGGGTCTGGGGGTCTTTGTGCACTGCCCCTGCCCTGAGCGCCAACTTCTCAGCTCCCATTGGCTGGGAACTGCAGCCAATGGGAGCTGGGGGGGGGGGGCAGTGCCTGCGGACAGCAGCAGTGCATGGAGCCGCCTGGCCCCCCCACCTAGGAGCCGCTGCCAGAGGGATGTGCCAGTCACATTCGAGAGCCACCCAAGGTAAGCCCCACCCAGCCAGAGCCCGCACCCCTTCCCACACCCAAACTCCCTCCCAGAGCCTGCACCCCCTCTTGTACCCCCCACCTCCTGCCCCAGCCTGGTGAGAGTGAGTGAGGGTGGGGGAAAACGAGCAACGGGGGGGGGGAGATGGAGTGAGCCAGGGGTGGGGCCTTGCAGAATGGGTGGGGCAAGGGCTGAGCGGGGCGGGGGGGGGGCCCTTGGGGATCACTGAAAATTTTTAAATCAAAATGGTGGTCCTTGAGTTGCTAAAGTTTGAGAACCACTGTTCTACACCCATGGAATTGCCATGATGCACTGCCTCTTCTCACCTAGAACAATGTGGTGTATCATGGGAGATGTAGTCCAACCAGGGAGCCTGACTTATTGAGAATGGGAGCATGAGGCACAGCATTGGTATTTCCAAATAAAAATATTTCAGTTTTCATCAGAAATACTAGTTTTTCCATGGAAATTTTGTAAGAAAAACAAATCTGATTTAAGCAAAATTTTCCATTGGGGGAAAGCACCCCCCATTTTCCCAACTAGCTCAAGTTCCGAGCCCTTGCAGTTCTCACTGAAGTCAGTACAAGTTGCAGGTGTTCAGCACCTCTGAAGAGAAGACCACTTTTATTTACAAGCCCAAGCATGAATTTAGTTTAACTTTAGGCAGCTTGGTTTGAAAAGGTTAGCCTTAAACTTTATTACACCTGTAGTTGCTCATTATTACTATAGTTGACATAATAGGATTTATTTAATGTTTTTATCCTTGATATGGCATGAACTGGGTTAGACACTTCAAATATTTTCATACTTGAATATCCATGTCTACAAGACATTAGTCTGATCAGACTTGGAATATGTTTCATATCTGTTATAATGTATACTATGTTAGTAGAAAAAATAACAAACCTTAGATGTTGAATTTTATTGTATTTGTTTTCATTTCTTAGGGTAAGCAAAAAGACTTAAAAGAATACAGATTTATAAATGGTTGGTGTTGAAGTACTCAAATACAACAATTGTTGTGTACCACCAAAATACCAGCAAGTAGCTTTGTACTGAAAAAATGTTTAGATCAGAGGTGTGGAATCTAGACTACCTATGCTTGCAACAAATATTGTGTTATTCTCATCAGCATGCATCATCACTGCAACATTATGAAGCACATCCCTTTCCTCCTCTCTCATGAAAGATAAGATAAGGAGATAAATAGACAGTGAGAAGAGAGGGAATGTTTAACGCTGCTGCAGCTTTTCTAGATTGGGACTAGAGAGGTGTGAAACCTCCATAGGCTGGGTTTATATTAGAAATTGGTTTGTGAACCTGGGCTAGCAGTTAGTCTTCAAAGGTTTGCAAAATCTACCTAGACCTGAAATCTCATTACCTTCTTATCCTCCCACACCAGGTCACAGTCCTCACACTTAACTTTAACACTTTTGCCAGGGAGTTACTGCCAACCCTCCCTACCATCCTAGTGGCTTTAGGAGAGCCCTTTTCCAACTTGTCTTCAAGGACGTGCATGGCAAATTAGCCTATTCCTCTTTAACTCCTGTGGCATCTTGCAGATGACAGGTAGCCAGACAGCGGCAGCAGCAGCAATGAGGAAGAAAAGGCTCCTACATAAAATGTAACCTCAGTCTGGTCTCTGAAATCCCTCTAGATTGCATCTATGGGACATCCCAAAAAAGTCAGACTATACATGTCCCTTCCCCTCACACATATGTAGAGGAATGAAAGGTGTTGCAGACTGTAGTTCTACCCCAGAAGACACCTAAACTAGAGAGAGGGTGATCAGCAAGGTTCCAAGGGCTTGTCTGGAGGGCAATTATAGTGAAACTTAAAAAAAAACCTATATCCTGCAGATGAACTTGGAACTCCAAGCAAAAATAAAGGGCTGCAAACCAGTATAAAATACACTCAGTCCATTTCAGCTCACACGCAAAAACCAGCAAGTTTTGCATAGCCCCAGTTAGCCTGATTCCCCTTCCTAATTCTAAGCCAACATATAAAACAAGTGAGGATTAACGTATCTGCAGAATATTTGATTCACAGGAGTTTTGACTTAGCTAAACTTGCTGGCCTGTGACCAAATTTATTCGCCCATTTCAGTAATTGCTCTTGCCTAAAGATCTGTGTAAAGAAAGTGCTTGTCCTTTAACAAGCAAGAGATCGTGTTACAGACCGCTGATGCCTGTAGCTCATCGTGGCTTTTCTTCCCTCAAACCACCATTCTTTAAAGAAGAGTAACCAGCTAATAATCATTCCGTTAAATACTGTTCTCAAGTTTTAGGGATTGGGTCCATGCAGTCTAGCATTCTTCCATTGCTTGTTCATGTTGAGTGACAGCAGTCCTATGGTGACAAGAGACAGCTCTCCTCTCACCTAGGCCGCAGCATGCTCCCATTCTGCGGAGGGATATGGTAGCTGTCCCCCTTGAAGCTGCCAGTGCTCTATGCTTGACTCTTTGCTTTACCCCAACAACAGGGTGGGTAACTTGAGCATCTCAAGACCTGGCAGAGCTCTGTGTTACATCTGGTAGTGGAAACAGAGTGTTTTTATCCCTGGCTGCTTCTGTGCCTGTCTGACCTGGTGAATTCTGTATAATACAAGGGTGTGTGTGTTACTTTATCCTTCTTGGCTTCTTTTTACATAAGTAAAGGATGCCATAGATGTTTCCCCTAGTATTTCAATGTGAAATTTCAAGTATACAATACTATGACATTTTAAGTTGATCAGTGGGGGGTGGGGTAGGGAGAATGCCCCCTTGAAATTTTGCAAGAAGTGAGTCTGAGAAATCAAAAGAAGTCATAATGCATCAAGGAACACAGTTTCACCCTGCCCTACTTCTGCATGGCTATGTTCTTTATAACAAAGTGTGGAGATGGTTCCTAGAGGTACAAATCTCCCTTGGTACCTTGTTCTGTATACCTTCTGGCATAAATTACAGGAGTCATCGCTGTTTAAAAATCAACACTGCACGGAAGCATCTGAGATGCAGTGGTTTCTTTGTCTAAGTATTTGAAGACAATGGGCTAATTAAGATAACTGAAATATTGTATGCAGTGATGTAGGCATGCTGGCCCCAGGATATTGGAGCAACAAGGTGGTTGAACTTTAGATCTGATACAGAGCTGAATAAGACGTCTGCGTCAGCAGGAAAGTTTATCTTTCTCACAAATAGAAGTTTGACTAATAAAAGACATTACCACATCCAGCTTGTCTATCTGAAATATTGACTTTTTAATGACAAACACTGTTTCTTGCTATAGCTGAGAGTGCCCATAATGCATTGCTTACAGTATCTGCCTTATTAATAAGTGCAGGATGATCTCTCACACCTTAGCTCTGCCCATAGATCAAGGAGATCCACATTGGGGCCTGCAAGTCTAGTCTGCAGTTTCTTGCATGCAGACGGCTATGGAACGTCTTTCAGCAAATTAAAAATGGGTTAATCTCCTAGCTGTCTATGCTGAATCACTTTGTTATCAATCATGGTACCTGTTGATCCTGGCTAAATTATTTTAGCTTGGTAAAAGTCACCAGGGTTTTCATGGAAGATGTTTTTCTAAATGATAGATTATAATTGATATCTGCTTTTGGATCTTAGGTTTCTAATATGATTCTCTCTCATGCTGTGTTTGTGGAATATAGTATTCATGGTAGCCAACACTATAATTAAGTCTGAGATCCCCTCTTTTCCAGTTGCTCAGACGTTCCTAAAAACTGTTTAGCTGGGATGAAACATAACATAACATGTTTGGGCTCATCCTAAAGAGGAATTTGTTTTGTTTTCTGTTTAGTAGATTAAATCTGTTCAACTGAGAGAGAATATTGAGATTTAGTTGTACCTATTGTGTTGCTATTGTCCTATGTTCCAAAGCTTTCCAGCATAATAATTGCTGTCACCCATCATTCTATGTACCCTTTAATGAAGAGAAAGATTTTGTAAATCTCCGTTGCAATGGAAGTCAATGAATCAGAGCTATTCAGTGATGCTTTTTCCAACACTGTTTTGCTATCACCATCCCCCACCTCAAAAAGGTATTTTACAGTCAGTCACAAGAACCAGGTGCTATTTAGACAAGAGATTGAGGACTCGGAAGACTCAAGCAGCTGAGCTACTAAAAATGTGTTAAGTCATTATAAATAGTGTGAGAGGTAGCCAGCATTGTACCCTATCTTAGAAAAAAAAAAATCTAAGGGTGATCCAAGGGAACTGTAGGCTGGTGAGCGTTACCTAAGTACTGGGGCAAAACTGATGAGAAAAACATTAGAGATACAGTTATGAAGTAAGAAAATGATGAAGAAAGGCTGATTTAGAAATGTGGGTGTTAGCCTAGGATTTGGGAGACCAGAGTTCAGTTGCCTGCACTGCCACAGACTTCCTGTGTGACTGTGAGCAAGTCACTTAGTACCAGAGTTTCCAAAGGTACTCAGGCACCTAAAGATGCAGATAGGCGCCTATTGGGATTTTTAAAAAATGACTAATCTGTTTAGGTGCTTTTTTAAGTCCCACTAGATGTCTATCTGCATTTTATGGCATCTAAACACTATTTATGCCTCCGCTCTTTTACAGATGAGATTCCCCATTCACAGGGGTGTTGTGAAGATAACTAGTCTAGCTAGTGAGACACTCAGATACTACAGTATTGCGGGCCATATAACTGTTAGATAGCACACAGATTAGGTTTTATGTCGTGTTCCCGCCCCACCTCTCCCCTCCCCCTCCCAGTCCCTGCCGCCGAACAGCTGTTTGCCAGCGCGAGGGAGGGGGAGGAGCAGAGCCGCAGTGTGCTTGCCACTCGGGGGAGGAGGCGGAGAAGAGGTGGGGGTGGAGGGGTGGGGGTGGAATCGGGGCATACCCAGTGGTGAGCTGGAGCCGGTTCGCGCGAACCGGCTGTTAAATTTAGAAGCCAATTTAGAACTGGTTGTTAAAGGGGTGGGCAATTGGAAGAAGGAGGTTTTTCTGTCGTTACACCGGCCCGCAGGACCGTCCTGTCCGGCCTGCCTGAGCTCCTGGCTGGGGAGGCTCCCCCGGACCCTCCCCTGCCTTCCCCCATCTCGCAGAGCCTCAGCGTGCCACATCGCCAGCGCTCTGGGCAGCGCTGCAGCTCCTGCCGCTTTGAGCGGCATGGTAAGGGGGTGGGGCTGCGAGCTCCAGCGGGCCGCACGGCATCCATACACGCTGCCCTGAGCAGCATGGTAAGGGGGCCGGGCTGGGAGGAGGAGTTGGATAAGGGGCAGGGAGTGGTTGGAGGGGGTGGAGGTTCTGGGGGGGGGGGGGGGGGGCGGGGGGGGGGGGGGGGGTTGGGTAGGCATGGGTGTCCCAGGGGTCTGTCGGGGTGGTGGTGGATGGGGTCGGGGCAGTCAGGGGACAGGGAGCAGGGCGAAGCTCTCGGGAGGGGGTGGTCAGGAGACAAGGAGCGGGAGGGGGGTTGATGGGTTGCGGGTTCTGAGGGTGGCAGTCGGGGGCAAGACATGGGTGGGGGTTGAACGGGATGGGGGGAATAGGCTGTTTTGGGAGGCACGTGGGGCTTGTACTCACCGGGCGGTTCCCTACCGGTTCTTCGGCAGCGGGTCCTTCACTCTCTCTGGGTCTTCAGCGGCACTGAAGGACCCGCCACTGATATGCTGCCGAAGACCCAGAGTGAGTGAAGGACTCACCGCTGAAGTGCTGCCGAAGAACTGGTAGGGAACTGGTTCCTAAGATTTTCACAGCTCAGCACTGGGCATACCCCCTCCAGCTCCCTGCCGTGAGCCGCTCAGGGCAAGGGGCTGGGAGCACCCCCATGACCCCAGCCCACACCCCCAACCCCCTGCTCTGACCCCTGCACCACCCTCACATGCCCCCACGACCCCAGCCCTGACCCCTGAACCCCCCTCACACACACCCAGCCCCCTGCCCTGACCCCCCCACACACACACCCAGCCTCCTGCCCTCTGCACCCCACCACACCTCCAGCTGCCTGCTCTGACCCCTGTACCCTCCTCACACACACACACACAGCCCCCTGCCCTAACCCCTGCAACCCCTCACACACACCCAACCCCCTGCTCTGACCCCTGTACACACACACCCAGCCCCCTGCCCCCAGCAACAATCACACACCCTTATCCCACCACCTAGATACTTAAGAAATGCATAGGGGGAAACTGAGGCACCCACACAGTATTCAGAGAAAACATTAAGAACATTCCCACTGTGTCACACTGGAGGAGGGGCAGCTCAGTGCAGAGAGAAATGAAGAGAATGGTCTAGAACCAGGGAGAAGGTAGGTACCCGCTCTATGTGGGCAGGGGCAGGGATGGAGATCCTGTTTACCCCCTCCCCAGCCTTGCTGTGCTTGCAGTTTACCCCTGGCCCGTCCCTTGCTCCAGGGACTAACCCTAGCTCCCGCCCCGCTGTGCTTTTGCCCCCAGCCCCTGTCTTGCTCCAGTCAGCAGGGACTAATCCTACCCCCATGCCCCACTGTGCTCATCTTGCCCCGGCCCCTGCCTCGCTCCAGCTGGGGACCAATCCTCCCCCCATGCCCCACTGTGCTCTTGCCCCTGGCCCCTGCCTCACTCCAGCTGGGGACCAATCCTTCGCTCCCCACCATGCCCCGCTGTCAGGGTGGATAAAAATCAATGATTTAAAAAAAAAAAAATATATTTAAATCGGATTTTTTTGATAAAAAGGTTTTTTCCTCAAAAAGCATATCTAAAGATGTATCTTAATTAAAACTATTATATCTCATCATGGAATAGGGATTATAAATTCTAATTATATAGTATGAGACAATGTATTCGTGTAATGTTTAAGAAAAGTTTTGTAAATGAGTTCTAATAGTTCATGGATTAGGGACCCAATTTTATGGGGTTTCACAGGCTTCTGTATAGATTATTTAGGTTAATCTTTCTATCTACCCAATGGGACTCAGTGCTCAGTCTAGAAGATACCATCAGAGATGCTTAGTTTTGCAGTTCTCAAACTGTGGATTTGTGTCTCCAGAGGCAACATGCTTATTAACAGCAAAAATGTTTTTAATAACAGACCTCAACTCTATTGTCCCTCTGCAAATTTGTGTACACAGAGTCAATCCCTTACCTCTCTCTAAAAGTGAAAAGTTTCAAAAAGTTCAATGAATAGAAGATTGTTGGGGGCAGACTAGATCTGGACAAGAAGAAGTCTGGAGATAAATGTGAGAAGCGAGAGACATATGCTTTTTTGTTAAAATATTATGTTTGCTGTTGAAGAAAAAAATCCAGAATACTTAACTAATAAATACTTTTAGTGAAATAAAACAATTTAAATGTCTGTCTGGTGATGTTCTCCTCCTAATACAGCATGGCAAGAAAATCCTCCAAATATTAATGATTAACCTGTTGAATTGGTGATGGTTCACCTCCCAATGACTTCATAAATATCTGTTTCAATTACCTTTGGTAAATGAAATAACCAAACAATCATTCATTTTCTGATATAGCCGTAAAACTCATCTGAAAAGTTTTCAAAATAAATCACTGTTTAAAAATGTATAGTGTGTACCTTCTAAAAATGAAACCTACATCTATCTCTGAGTTGTGAAGAATATGTATTAAGGTTATAACAACCAACAAGAATGCACTTCTAAGTAGAAATCCATGATTAAATCGAGTCTTCCTGACCAGTGATTTAAATCATGATTTAAATCAAATCCACCCTGCCCGCTGTGCTCTTGCCCCTGACCCCTTCATTTCCCAGGGGAGACCACAAATATGTTTGGCCCACAAAAAGTGAATCCGGCCCTGCCTGCTTCACCTCCATAATTTATAATAGTGTTAAATATAAAAAAGATTTTTTATTTTATTTTCAGTGCTGTAACATGTAACCTCGTAGAGGTGGGTTTTTTAGTATGGGTTTTTTTACTATGCTGTGACTACACAAGCTACGTTAAAGCGCTGCCCTTTGTTGAGCAGAATGCAGAAAAGCAGTTTCTTTGGTCAACACCCTAGTAAGAACCCAGAAATAAAGCCATATGTATAGATACGTTATATTTGTAGGAATAAACAAACCAGTAAGTGTTTGAGATCCACAAGATTTGATAATCAATGTGAGAGCTATACAATTGTATGCGTATCTACAAAAAAAGGAACGGTTACAGTTTAAAGCAGAAAAACATGCTTGCATGTTTGGAAAAGCTTGGGAAGACACAAGTCAGTTTGTACTATAAACCATGCATGGACTAATACATACAACAAACACTGCTTGATTCGGGGATGCTTTTTTTCACTAGGTGTCAATTATACAAAAGAGCTTCATGTATCACACAGAGCAGGTTTATGTGGCCAGTGTGGCTGGCAGGGGAACTGGATGGGTGAGGATGTGAAGTACACATCCAACTCCTGCCAGAAATACTGGCATAAACAAGCTCTTAAATGATATGTGAAGCTCTTAATGTTGTGTCTTGTGCACAAAACATTTGCAAGACACATTATGTTTGGTTTATTCATTAACAGGAAAGGTTTATCCAAATTGACATTTTTCTTAATTCTAAATGGCTTTTTATGCAAGTTGGGTGTTGGGGATCATCCTCCCTAGGCCAAGCTAAGCCAGGAGCTCTGCTGCTCCCGCTCCCTGCAGGCCAGCTGCTTAGTCCCCACTCAGCTCTCTGGCCCTTGCTCCCAGTCCCTCCCTTTGCTCTCTGGGGTTGCATGTACAGGGGCACCCTGGCAGCATGCACCAAAATTTGGCTGTGCTCTTGTGATCAGGAAGCACGGCTCTCTTTGCAAAAGGCTTCTTCTGATTGGTCTCCATTGAAAATCCTGCAGACTCTCTGATAGTTTGCTTGCAGATGGGTGTTCAGCAGACCAGGGTTAACACTGATTTGTGCTGCTGCCATTGGCAATAGAGGGCAATCAGTAGCGGCGCCAGCTTTGCCGGCGCCCTAGGCGCCGGCAGGTCCCGCCCCCGAAATCCCGCCCCCAACAGCAGCGGCGGAAGGCCCCGCCCCCAAATTTCTACGGGCGGCGGGGGCGCAGGCGCCACCAAAATAGCAGTGCCCTAGGCGACCGCCTAGGTCGCCTAATGGGAGCGCCGGCCCTGAGGGCAATAGATTGCACCACAGATTGTTGTCATAGAGAGGACACAGAAATTTGTCCCAAGGAACTCTGGGATACATCTGGAGAACTTCTGGAACCCGAGTCAAGCCAGGGCTGCATACATGCAGGAAAGTAATAGGGCTTGGACCCTAGGTCCCAACTTAGCACTCGCACGGACCCTCCAGTTCTGCAGGATCTGGGGTAGGGGTGGCCAACCTGAGCCTGAGAAGGAGCCAGAATTTACCAATGAACATTGCCAAAGAGCCACAGTAATATGTCAGGTTTCAGAGTAATAGCCGTGTTAGTCTGTATCCGCAAAAAGGAACAGGAGTACTTGTGGCACCTTAGAGACTAACAAATAAATTTGTTAGTCTCTAAGGTGCCACAAGTACTCCTGTTCCTTTTTGCGGATACAGACTAACACGGCTATTACTCTGAAACCTGACATATTACTGTGGCTCTTTGGCAATGTTCATTGGTAAATTCTGGCTCCTTCTCAGGCTCAGGTTGGCCACCCCTACCCCAGATCCTGCAGAACTGGAGGGTCCGTGCCAGTGCTAAGTTGGGACCTAGGGTCCAAGCCCTATTACTTTCCTGCATGTATGCAGCCCTGGCTTGACTCGGGTTCCAGAAGTTCTCCAGATGTATCCCAGAGTTCCTTGGGACAAATTTCTGTGTCCTCTCTATGACAACAATCTGTGGTGCAATCTATTGCCCTCAGGGCCGGCGCTCCCATTAGGCGACCTAGGCGGTCGCCTAGGGCACTGCTATTTTGGTGGCGCCTGCGCCCCCGCCGCCCGTAGAAATTTGGGGGCGGGGCCTTCCGCCGCCGCTGTTGGGGGCGGGATTTCGGGGGCGGGACCTGCCGGCGCCTAGGGCGCCGGCAAAGCTGGCGCCGCTACTGATTGCCCTCTATTGCCAATGGCAGCAGCACAAATCAGTGTTAACCCTGGTCTGCTGAACACCCATCTGCAAGCAAACTATCAGAGAGTCTGCAGGATTTTCAATGGAGACCAATCAGAAGAAGCCTTTTGCAAAGAGAGCCGTGCTTCCTGATCACAAGAGCACAGCCAAATTTTGGTGCATGCTGCCAGGGTGCCCCTGTACATGCAACCCCAGAGAGCAAAGGGAGGGACTGGGAGCAAGGGCCAGAGAGCTGAGTGGGGACTAAGCAGCTGGCCTGCAGGGAGCGGGAGCAGCAGAGCTCCTGGCTTAGCTTGGCCTAGGGAGGATGATCCCCAACACCCAACTTGCATAAAAAGCCATTTAGAATTAAGAAAAATGTCAATTTGGATAAACCTTTCCTGTTAATGAATAAACCAAACATAATGTGTCTTGCAAATGTTTTGTGCACAAGACACAACATTAAGAGCTTCACATATCATTTAAGAGCTTGTTTATGCCAGTATTTCTGGCAGGAGTTGGATGTGTACTTCACATCCTCACCCATCCAGTTCCCCTGCCAGCCACACTGGCCACATAAACCTGCTCTGTGTGATACATGAAGCTCTTTTGTATAATTGACACCTAGTGAAAAAAAGCATCCCCGAATCAAGCAGTGTTTGTTGTATGTATTAGTCCATGCATGGTTTATAGTACAAACTGACTTGTGTCTTCCCAAGCTTTTCCAAACATGCAAGCATGTTTTTCTGCTTTAAACTGTAACCGTTCCTTTTTTTGTAGATACGCATACAATTGTATAGCTCTCACATTGATTATCAAATCTTGTGGATCTCAAACACTTACTGGTTTGTTTATTCCTACAAATATAACGTATCTATACATATGGCTTTATTTCTGGGTTCTTACTAGGGTGTTGACCAAAGAAACTGCTTTTCTGCATTCTGCTCAACAAAGGGCAGCGCTTTAACGTAGCTTGTGTAGTCACAGCATAGTAAAAAAACCCATACTAAAAAACCCACCTCTACGAGGTTACATGTTACAGCACTGAAAATAAAATAAAAAATCTTTTTTATATTTAACACTATTATAAATTATGGAGGTGAAGCAGGCAGGGCCGGATTCACTTTTTGTGGGCCAAACATATTTGTGGTCTCCCCTGGGAAATGAAGGGGTCAGGGGCAAGAGCACAGCGGGCAGGGTGGATTTGATTTAAATCATGATTTAAATCACTGGTCAGGAAGACTCGATTTAATCATGGATTTCTACTTAGAAGTGCATTCTTGTTGGTTGTTATAACCTTAATACATATTCTTCACAACTCAGAGATAGATGTAGGTTTCATTTTTAGAAGGTACACACTATACATTTTTAAACAGTGATTTATTTTGAAAACTTTTCAGATGAGTTTTACGGCTATATCAGAAAATGAATGATTGTTTGGTTATTTCATTTACCAAAGGTAATTGAAACAGATATTTATGAAGTCATTGGGAGGTGAACCATCACCAATTCAACAGGTTAATCATTAATATTTGGAGGATTTTCTTGCCATGCTGTATTAGGAGGAGAACATCACCAGACAGACATTTAAATTGTTTTATTTCACTAAAAGTATTTATTAGTTAAGTATTCTGGATTTTTTTCTTCAACAGCAAACATAATATTTTAACAAAAAAGCATATGTCTCTCGCTTCTCACATTTATCTCCAGACTTCTTCTTGTCCAGATCTAGTCTGCCCCCAACAATCTTCTATTCATTGAACTTTTTGAAACTTTTCACTTTTAGAGAGAGGTAAGGGATTGACTCTGTGTACACAAATTTGCAGAGGGACAATAGAGTTGAGGTCTGTTATTAAAAACATTTTTGCTGTTAATAAGCATGTTGCCTCTGGAGACACAAATCCACAGTTTGAGAACTGCAAAACTAAGCATCTCTGATGGTATCTTCTAGACTGAGCACTGAGTCCCATTGGGTAGATAGAAAGATTAACCTAAATAATCTATACAGAAGCCTGTGAAACCCCATAAAATTGGGTCCCTAATCCATGAACTATTAGAACTCATTTACAAAACTTTTCTTAAACATTACACGAATACATTGTCTCATACTATATAATTAGAATTTATAATCCCTATTCCATGATGAGATATAATAGTTTTAATTAAGATACATCTTTAGATATGCTTTTTGAGGAAAAAACCTTTTTATCAAAAAAATCCGATTTAAATATATTTTTTTTTTTTTAAATCATTGATTTTTATCCACCCTGACAGCGGGGCATGGTGGGGAGCGAAGGATTGGTCCCCAGCTGGAGTGAGGCAGGGGCCAGGGGCAAGAGCACAGTGGGGCATGGGGGGAGGATTGGTCCCCAGCTGGAGCGAGGCAGGGGCCGGGGCAAGATGAGCACAGTGGGGCATGGGGGTAGGATTAGTCCCTGCTGACTGG
>QXTE01000068.1:4591649-4763040 GCA_003942145.1 Platysternon megacephalum
CCAGTCAGCAGGGACTAATCCTACCCCCATGCCCCACTGTGCTCATCTTGCCCCGGCCCCTGCCTCGCTCCAGCTGGGGACCAATCCTCCCCCCATGCCCCACTGTGCTCTTGCCCCTGGCCCCTGCCTCACTCCAGCTGGGGACCAATCCTTCGCTCCCCACCATGCCCCGCTGTCAGGGTGGATAAAAATCAATGATTTAAAAAAAAAAAAATATATTTAAATCGGATTTTTTTGATAAAAAGGTTTTTTCCTCAAAAAGCATATCTAAAGATGTATCTTAATTAAAACTATTATATCTCATCATGGAATAGGGATTATAAATTCTAATTATATAGTATGAGACAATGTATTCGTGTAATGTTTAAGAAAAGTTTTGTAAATGAGTTCTAATAGTTCATGGATTAGGGACCCAATTTTATGGGGTTTCACAGGCTTCTGTATAGATTATTTAGGTTAATCTTTCTATCTACCCAATGGGACTCAGTGCTCAGTCTAGAAGATACCATCAGAGATGCTTAGTTTTGCAGTTCTCAAACTGTGGATTTGTGTCTCCAGAGGCAACATGCTTATTAACAGCAAAAATGTTTTTAATAACAGACCTCAACTCTATTGTCCCTCTGCAAATTTGTGTACACAGAGTCAATCCCTTACCTCTCTCTAAAAGTGAAAAGTTTCAAAAAGTTCAATGAATAGAAGATTGTTGGGGGCAGACTAGATCTGGACAAGAAGAAGTCTGGAGATAAATGTGAGAAGCGAGAGACATATGCTTTTTTGTTAAAATATTATGTTTGCTGTTGAAGAAAAAAATCCAGAATACTTAACTAATAAATACTTTTAGTGAAATAAAACAATTTAAATGTCTGTCTGGTGATGTTCTCCTCCTAATACAGCATGGCAAGAAAATCCTCCAAATATTAATGATTAACCTGTTGAATTGGTGATGGTTCACCTCCCAATGACTTCATAAATATCTGTTTCAATTACCTTTGGTAAATGAAATAACCAAACAATCATTCATTTTCTGATATAGCCGTAAAACTCATCTGAAAAGTTTTCAAAATAAATCACTGTTTAAAAATGTATAGTGTGTACCTTCTAAAAATGAAACCTACATCTATCTCTGAGTTGTGAAGAATATGTATTAAGGTTATAACAACCAACAAGAATGCACTTCTAAGTAGAAATCCATGATTAAATCGAGTCTTCCTGACCAGTGATTTAAATCATGATTTAAATCAAATCCACCCTGCCCGCTGTGCTCTTGCCCCTGACCCCTTCATTTCCCAGGGGAGACCACAAATATGTTTGGCCCACAAAAAGTGAATCCGGCCCTGCCTGCTTCACCTCCATAATTTATAATAGTGTTAAATATAAAAAAGATTTTTTATTTTATTTTCAGTGCTGTAACATGTAACCTCGTAGAGGTGGGTTTTTTAGTATGGGTTTTTTTACTATGCTGCGACTACACAAGCTACGTTAAAGCGCTGCCCTTTGTTGAGCAGAATGCAGAAAAGCAGTTTCTTTGGTCAACACCCTAGTAAGAACCCAGAAATAAAGCCATATGTATAGATACGTTATATTTGTAGGAATAAACAAACCAGTAAGTGTTTGAGATCCACAAGATTTGATAATCAATGTGAGAGCTATACAATTGTATGCGTATCTACAAAAAAAGGAACGGTTACAGTTTAAAGCAGAAAAACATGCTTGCATGTTTGGAAAAGCTTGGGAAGACACAAGTCAGTTTGTACTATAAACCATGCATGGACTAATACATACAACAAACACTGCTTGATTCGGGGATGCTTTTTTTCACTAGGTGTCAATTATACAAAAGAGCTTCATGTATCACACAGAGCAGGTTTATGTGGCCAGTGTGGCTGGCAGGGGAACTGGATGGGTGAGGATGTGAAGTACACATCCAACTCCTGCCAGAAATACTGGCATAAACAAGCTCTTAAATGATATGTGAAGCTCTTAATGTTGTGTCTTGTGCACAAAACATTTGCAAGACACATTATGTTTGGTTTATTCATTAACAGGAAAGGTTTATCCAAATTGACATTTTTCTTAATTCTAAATGGCTTTTTATGCAAGTTGGGTGTTGGGGATCATCCTCCCTAGGCCAAGCTAAGCCAGGAGCTCTGCTGCTCCCGCTCCCTGCAGGCCAGCTGCTTAGTCCCCACTCAGCTCTCTGGCCCTTGCTCCCAGTCCCTCCCTTTGCTCTCTGGGGTTGCATGTACAGGGGCACCCTGGCAGCATGCACCAAAATTTGGCTGTGCTCTTGTGATCAGGAAGCACGGCTCTCTTTGCAAAAGGCTTCTTCTGATTGGTCTCCATTGAAAATCCTGCAGACTCTCTGATAGTTTGCTTGCAGATGGGTGTTCAGCAGACCAGGGTTAACACTGATTTGTGCTGCTGCCATTGGCAATAGAGGGCAATCAGTAGCGGCGCCAGCTTTGCCGGCGCCCTAGGCGCCGGCAGGTCCCGCCCCCGAAATCCCGCCCCCAACAGCGGCGGCGGAAGGCCCCGCCCCCAAATTTCTACGGGCGGCGGGGGCGCAGGCGCCACCAAAATAGCAGTGCCCTAGGCGACCGCCTAGGTCGCCTAATGGGAGCGCCGGCCCTGAGGGCAATAGATTGCACCACAGATTGTTGTCATAGAGAGGACACAGAAATTTGTCCCAAGGAACTCTGGGATACATCTGGAGAACTTCTGGAACCCGAGTCAAGCCAGGGCTGCATACATGCAGGAAAGTAATAGGGCTTGGACCCTAGGTCCCAACTTAGCACTGGCACGGACCCTCCAGTTCTGCAGGATCTGGGGTAGGGGTGGCCAACCTGAGCCTGAGAAGGAGCCAGAATTTACCAATGAACATTGCCAAAGAGCCACAGTAATATGTCAGGTTTCAGAGTAATAGCCGTGTTAGTCTGTATCCGCAAAAAGGAACAGGAGTACTTGTGGCACCTTAGAGACTAACAAATAAATTTGTTAGTCTCTAAGGTGCCACAAGTACTCCTGTTCCTTTTTTTAGTAATATGTCAGTAGCTCCCCATCCGCTATCCCCCTCCAGCCCCCAGCGCCTCCCGCTCACCAGCAGCCCCACCAATCAGCGCCTCCCCCTACCTCCCCATGCCTCCCACCCACCGCAATCAGCTGTTCTGCAGTGTGCAGGAGGCTCTGGTGGGGAGGGGGGAGGAGTGAGGGCATGGCAGGCTCAGGGGGAAAAGGGAAGGGGCCTTGGGGGAAGGGGTGGAATGGTGGCAGGACCTGGGGCAGAGCAGGGGGTTGAGCAGTGAGCACCCCACAGCACATTGAAAAGTTATCATCTGTAGCTCCAGCCTCGGAGTCAGTGCCTATGCAAGGAGCCGCATATTAACCTCTGAAGAGCCGCATGCAGCTCTGGAGGCACAGGTTGGCCACCCCTGATCTGGGGACTCTAGGTTTGAGCCCTAGGTTTAGAGGTGCTGGAACAATTTGTATAGTGGGGGTGCTGAGAGCCATTGAACCAATCGATAATGGAAACCACTTCAAGCCAGGGATTGCAGCAGCACCCTCAGCACCCCTAGTTCCAGCATCTATGCCTAGGTTAATACAACTAGTGTGTAGATGCAACGGGGGTTAGGCTTGAGCGCAGGCTCAAACCTAGGCTTACCCTGCTGTGTATGTAGATTACCCTAAGAGTCTTGAAGGCTTTAATTGGATAGGCAGTATTAAATAATGGATCATTAATTTTGTTATATTAGCCTATATCAACTTGTCTAATCAATTCTTATCTGGTTCACACACTTTTCTTGGTCGTAATTTTTTAGTGGCCTCTTGCATCTCTTCTTTGGTACGTGAATGTTTTAGCACTAACTAATGTTCTGGGTTTGATTTATAGACTAGTGATTTTTTAAAAAGGTCAGTCCTGTGAATCAGATGCTGCACCAAACTATTACAGGTGCTTTTAAAAAAACAAACAAATGTCCCTGTTACTTCATATAGTTCCATTAGGGAGCTTAATAGGCACCATGACACATGTGACCTCCTCCCACCTCAGAAGGCTGTTAACAGCCTTCTAACTGTTATTCCTTTAATCATATCATTGCTGTGTTGCTTCAAGGAGTACTAGTTAATCTGCATTAGTATCCAATATACTTGGTGTATACAATGCCAATGTTACTTCAAGTGAAAAGGATATTGAAAGCTATTTCTCTTCCTTATTTTTTTAAAGACAACAGGCCATAGTATAATTTATTTTTAAAATCAGACCCACCTATTGAAATCCTGGAGGAGTGCTGATTAAAAATCAATGACATGATGTGTAAGATAGCCTTCTAATTTTTATTATGGTATTCTGTTTTAGTACAAAGAATTAATGGTAGAGATTGTATCTTATTTATCTGTGTTACGGTAACACCTAGAGGTCCCAAACAAAATCAGGGCTCCCTTTTGTTAGATTCTATCCAAATACTTAGCAAGAGACAGCCCCTGCCCCAAAGAGCTTACAATCTAAATAGACATGAGAGAGAGGAAATATTAATAGCTCCATTTTGCACCTATGGAACTGAGGCACAGAAAGATTGAGTGACTTGCTCAAAGTCATAGAGGAAGTTTGTGGCTCAGCAAAGATTTGAACAAGACTCTTTTGAGTCCCAGTGCAGTACCTTAACCACAAGACCATCCTGTCTTTCGGGTTTTAAAATGGTGCACAGCTTATTGTTGAGACATTGCTGAAAAATATTTAGCCATTTTTCATTTCAAGAAGTCATCACATTTTTCACTAAAGACTGTAATACCACATTGTACCACAGGGTGGTATGGGTTGTCTGGTAATTATTATAGCCAGATTATATCTGAAAATCTTCTGGCTGAGAAGTATTTCCCAACTTTCACAAAGATAAACCATTTCTGTTAATGAATAACGTGGCTTGCAAATGTTTTGTGCACAAGACATAACATTAAGAGCAGGACCAAGCATCTGCTTTCCTCAGCACAGCCAGGGGAGGGATGACCCCCAACATCCTGGCAGCCAGGAGCTGCCTGTCAGCTTTGCTCCCTGCTCCAGGCAAGCTCTGTGCAGCAGCAAGGAGGAGCCTGAGCCACCACTGCAGGAGGCTGGGGGAAGATTTTGGGGCTGGCTCCCATTTGCTTCCCTGGTGATGCATGTGCAGATGCTTGGTCCTGCTCCGCTGTTTGTCCCTTGCTCCCAGCTCACCCAACCCGATCTCCCTGGGGCTGCATGTGGAGGGGTGCCTGGGCAACATGCACTGTGAGGCAGTGAATGGGAGCCAGCCCCAAAATTTCCCCACATCCTCCCACGGATCCCTTATCCCTGCCTCCTGGGGTGCAGGGATACGGGATTCCTGGAGCACACTGCATCTCATGCCCTGTGGATGCACTTCATTGCTCCACAGACACCAGGCTGTGTGTGTGTGTGTGTGTGCGCGTGTGCGCGGCGCGTGTGTGCATGCGCGCGCCCTCTGAAACTTACATTTGTCAAACTTCAAAAAACAGACAAAAATAAATAAAAAACCAACCAACCAAAAACACCTTCATTGAATATCTCATTTTAAAAATTAACAATTGCAACATTTCATTTTAATAGTTTGACAGCCCTGGAGATTGATGTCCTAATTATCCTCAGAACAGGTGCATATGGGCATTGTCCTGCCAATGTGACTCAGCCTAGAGGTGGGGAGCCCAATTCTCAGATTAGATGGCAGTTCAATATAAAGCCTTTTCACACTGCAGTCATTCTACTGAGACAGCTACCAAAGGAGCTAATTATGCAGTTTATGTGCTCATGTGCTCCTTATGGGTACCTGAGTCTCATCAATAACACTGTCACAGTTAGGAAACAGGGTGGGCAGTAGAGTTCTCACAGTGCAACACATTCATAGGGCTACAGTGCTGACACTATGGAGTGGGGGGGAGCAGTACTAGGCACTCTGGAATAGGGGTACTGTGACTCAGGTCTGAGCACTGCAGTGTGGACGCCAAACCCCACATTAGAGCATGGGTCAGAAAATCTTAACCTAGGGTTAAAATGCAGTGTAGACGCTCAAGCCCAGGATTCCCTGACATAGATCAGCTGACTTGAGTCCTACTAACCTTAGGCTTACATTGCTGTGTAGACATACCATTAGGGATTAAATCTGATCTCACACTGGTTCATATCAGGAATGACTCCACTGAGTCAGTGAAGTTAGTGTGTAAAACTGTTGTGATATCAGAATCGGGCCCGTAATCTTACCATCGTCTTGCACCTTTATAAACTAAGGACTACAGGCTGCTTGTGCTCTTCTATAATGAGCTGTTCTTTCTGGCACATTGTATAACATTAGGACTGGGGGGAAAAGCCAAACAGTGGCAGTCATTCAAATACCAATCCACATATAAGGAAGATCCAGAACTATTAGTTTAAGAAAACCGATCAATATTACCTCCACACATAAATAGTAAAAGGAAATGTTTAATCACTGACTTTGCCAAAGCTTCTGATGCTGTGAAATAGACGTTTTTGTTCCACTTTGAGAGCAGAATGGAGCTTGGGTTTAAGATAAGCAGACTTTATCCATTTATAATAATCATAAGAGTTACTAGGTAAAAATAGATTCTTTATTTTCTTATCTTTCCCCTTTGTGTTGAATTCATTATGCTTACTCACAAGAAACTTCTGCTAACAGGAGTAACGCAACTACTAGAGAACATGGATTCTCTTCCTGTTCACACATCAGCCAAAATATCAACTACACTTTGATTACTAGACCTTTTTTACTGGCAACATACAAGGCAGAAAGAAAGCAGCTTCCTTTGGACATCGCAGGTTGAGTTCACAAGCCTGGTACTTAGAAAGCTATTATGTGTGAATTGAGCAAGTTTGATATGGAATCACTAAAAAAAAACAGGTTACAGACTAACATGGCTACTACTCTGAATCAGCAAAAGTACGAGAAGTCCTTGTGGCACCTTAGAGACTAAGGAATTTATTTGGGCATAAGCTTTTGTGGGCTAGAACCCACTTCATCAGATGCATGGAGTGGAAAATACAGGAGCAGGTATAAATACATGAAAAGATTGGAAAAAAGAATGAGTACCTAAGGTGCCACAAGTACTCCTCGTTCTTTTTGCTGATACAGACTAACACGACTACCACTATGAAAAGATTGGAGTTGCCTTAGACTGACCTCACACTTGGTAAGGCAACTCCCATCTTTTCATGTATTTATACCTGCTCCTGTATTTTCAACTCCATGCATCTGATGAAGTGGGTTCTAGCCCACGAAAGCTTATGCCCAAATAAATTCCTTAGTCGAAGGTGCCACAAGGACTCCTCGTTGTTTGTACTAAAAAAAACAGTGATCCCAACAATCTCATTTACTTTCAAGAAACCCTTCCCCGGGTATAAAACTAGCATTAAACTTGCACTCTAACCCAGAGCACAATTAAAACAAACTAACAAAACCAAAACTTCTTCAAAGCACATCAATCAGTCCATTATCACCTACTTTTTCCTTCCATAACCATGGAAACTGGGGCAAAACTGGCTGAATAATGGAAGAATATATTTGACGAAAAATGCTAAAATTTACAACTAATAGTAGTTGGATCGCCTCCAACTAGCAGGAATCTAAACTGTGGTGATATGTTTATGCCAAAATCTATTGTAAACGTAAAATATTACTCTGTATTTATTATTGAAAAATTTCAAAGTCTTTTAGGATTGCATGCAAATGAGATAAAAAGTAATTGACTCTGGGCATTGAAAAGGGGGCATCAGGAACACATGGCCTATTGTTGAACAGATTTACACAGGAGTGTAAATGGACAAAGTCTGTAGGCCAACATTTTCAGCTTAAAGTTAAGGCAGACTGTAGAACACCTGCACCTCCCACAGAATTCCCCTGACAACTGTGGGCGCTGCAACTGCACATCACCTTTGAAAAGAAGCCCCCCTTATTTAGCCATCAGAGACTTTCTTGTAGGGTGGGAGTAAACACAGCTTAATGAGGAGCTGAACAAATCCATAATCCTCCATAGAGATTTTGCTCTTATAAACCGAGTAAGAATTAAAATGCTGAGTGTGGAAATCAGATGTGGGCTGCAAGTGGAAGAGAGCTGAATATGCAGATTTTGTTGTTGTTTCAATTCATTTCTCAGGTGGGAGCAGCTCTTTTGACTCTTGTTTACTGAGAGAAAGATGAAATGTAGGAGCCAGAAGATTCCACAGCAGCTGGGTGTGTCGTTAGCAGGAGGCTAGAGTGTTGTGCCTGGGGCAGCGGGGTTGGGTGGTCAGTGATACGCATTTGTAGCACCCAGCACATACAGTGTTGTCACCAGTATTTTGCAGTATAACTCTTGTATGAACCTTCAGAAAGACACACCAGGTATAAACAGTAAGAAGCTGTTTCACTTTTCCATAACATTTCCTTCCTTCCTTCAGCAATTCCCCACTTGGAAAATTGCTATGAATTCAACAGTTGCAATTTTCTATGAATCAATCAAATTAGTTGATTGACAGTACTGTTCCCAACACATTTTTTGCGCAGAAAGGGATGATCAAAGTTTAAATTTCATGGTGCCAGCAGCATTGTTACTGTTGCTCAGGCAAAGGGAACAATCATGAAACTCAGTTCAATTGAAATGGTTTCCTTGTACTTTTATACAAAATATATAGGAGTGTTCTGTTTTATGAGTAAGCAACACATTGCTCTGGTGGAAGGAGTTAAACTACATTAGTGGGAAAATTATCCTACCCTCTGAGTGTTCTATTGGGTGCATGAGTTTTATCAACTGGGTCCTGATTTTGTAACTAAAAGACTGAATTAAGATTTGCATTTTCTGTCTCTTACTATGGCCCAATTCTTTTTTGGCATCACAACCACCACCAGTCACTGTTTTAACAATAGATTTGTCACAAGGAGAAGAGATCAACAGGAAAGTCTATACACACTGCAAACAAGCCAGCTCTCATGAATTGATTGCAAGAATCATGATTTCTGAGTAAAATTAAGCCTCACTCATGATCGCAGGATAGAACTCTCAAATGTCAAGATTCCCCCCCCCCCCACCAGCAGTGGCACAAATGTGTTTCCAGTCAAACAGGAGTTATCCCACCCTAAACCAAGAAATGTGGTTTCTCCATCAGGCAGTTAATTCCAAAATACTTTGAAAGATAATGAGAATTCATTTACATATCAGATAAACAAAGCTATCAAGCTAACAAGTGGGGAGGAATCAGAGTAGCAGCCCTGTTAGTCTGTATCCGCAAAAAGAACAGGAGTACTTGTGGCACCTTAGAGACTAACGAATTTATTTGAGCATAAGCTTTCGTGGGCTACAGCCTACTTCATCGGAGGAAGAGACAGCTGGTTACACCCCAGCAGGGAAGAGAAACTTCATGAGATATAAAGAAGGGGGGAGGGCCAACCCTCAACTAAGCAACTGAATCAACTGGAAAAAATAATAAAATCCTGACATCTGCAAGTTCTAAAAGTGAAGCTTAATTTTACATAGCAGCCCCAAGGCGGCTGCTCCCCTGCCAGCCTAAGAAGTGGGAAAAGAGGTGAGGCTGGGGTGAGGAGGGTGATGGCTGATGGGATGGGAGGGCTATACTGATGGTGGGTTCTGAGCAAATGGGGTAAGTGCTGGGAAGGTGAACTGAGGGCAGTGGGGGTTGATGGAGTAGGGGGTTGAACTGATGGGGTGGTGATAATGTGGCTGGGGGACTGAACTGAGCGGGGGCTGAATTGAGGGAGGTTGAGTGGGTACAGAACTGATGGGTAACAGGATTAATTGCTGGATAGGAGATGGGCAGATGTGGGATGAGAGCTCCTGCAGCAGGGATCAAAATCACCTTATCCAGTGCATATAGGAGAACTGGCAACACTGATTGTCACATGCACACACCCTGGGGATGGGCAGGGAGAGTTCAAAAATCAAGAGACTGACCTAAAAAACACAATACAATATTCTATACAAATCTCATGATTTTGGGGTCAATCTCATGATTTTGGGGGTCCAATTATGATTTTTTATCTCCTGAAGTTGACAATACTGAGCAAATTATATCTATCTATCACTGTTTAGGGTAGTGACCATCATTTACTATGTTTGTATAGTGCTAGCCCAGTTAGGCCCCAGCCTGGTTGAGACATTTAAATGCTACCTCAACATTAATGTGAAATAACAACATCATCATCAAGAGCCAAAATAGGGTTTGTGAAACAGGAAAATCTTTCTATGTTGCTACCTACAGATAAGTTAGAGAAATGTGCTCGGTTACCTAATTCAGAAGAAATTTCACAGCTTTTCATGTGGAAGTGGTTCATATTTTAAAATAATAAAGTTTAAAAATCTCCTTTGGGTCAGAAGTAATTCAGATTTTTATTTTACCTGTCTTCTCTTAATATTGAAGGTAGCTTTATCTATTATCCTATTTCTCCTATTCTCTTTCATTTTACTCTCCTTCACCCATATTTCATTTTTTCCTCCAACCCCATCACCTGATCCAAACCTCCAAATACACAAAAAACTGGCTCTTATATATTTATTTATTTATTTTAAGAACTGAGATATTGTAAGTGTTAAACCACTCAAAAAAGGATAAGCCTCTTCTTTTTATGACTCCTACCCAGTCTGGGTTTATCAAAAGGGTTTAGCATTACAGCCTCAGGGCTACTTTTCAAACAAGTGTTTTGCAACTAGAGCTTCTAAAAACAACCAATTTACAGTTCAGAGACCCTAGAATCTTTCTTTATTTCACAGAGAATCATCAGAGTGATTGAATTTTTTACCACAATCTGGGAATAGACCTTCTATTATATAATTTAACAACAATCATTCTTAGCACTCTCTAAAAACACCATATGCTATAATGCTGACCTTTTAACCACACAGATCTCTTTCTTCCTCTTCCCAGCGGCTTCTTTTGTGATTATTTGAACTCTACTAACCCTTTCTGCTGTTGGGTTACCCTCTTATAGGAACTGTTTCCCAGCATGCCTTTCTGGGAGCTGGCCCTTTAAAGATGGCAGAATCAGCCAGCTTCACCTCTAAAGTACCCATTTTGCAACTGATTACTATAGGTAATACTTTCAGCTCTTCTAGTAGGTATGTATTCTTAACTTTTGTAATTTTTCATTCTTACACTTGAGGGGATGGCACGTTCCCATGCTGCTGCTGACAATTTTTTCTTTAGTCAACATTATAGTAAGATTCTGAACTACACTGTCATTTCATTTTGGGAGAATAAAGCAAACATGCTATTTTAGTGTTTGGACCCTGTAACCTCAGGTACTATCCATCTAAGATACTTAAATGGGTAGCTCCCATTACTGTAGTATCTGAGTGCCTCACAAACTTTAATGTGTAAACCTCAGAACACATCTGTAAGGTAGGGAAGTGCTATTATTCTTGTGACAGACTCTGTGATATGTCGGTAATGAATTGTGAACTCCACTTTGTTCTGTGACTTCCATTTTGTACCGTCTTCCATTTTGTGTCCTAATTGCCATTTTGTGGTCTGTATTGAAAAAAACAGCCTGGATTTGCCAAGTTTAGTCTACGGTATTCCAGACACTGCCCTGCCCAGGAAGGGTGTCAGACACCTCAGAAAGGACTAGCACAGAGAGATGTGGTGTTCAGTGAGCATTCGCTGCTTAAGGTGTCTGTAAGAGCTCTGCTTTATTCTGTGCTTGGTTCCAACTAGCACAAGAGTTATTCTCTTTGAATGACTCTCAAGGACAGGCCCACCTCAAGGGACAATAATTTTCTTCACATGGGACTCACATGGCTGGGGGTTGGACTTTCTCAGCTATGCATTTGCAGCATTTGACTTCTCTGAGAGGGAAGTTATAAATATTAGGGCACGCTTCATGTTACAAAAATAAAAGGACGTCTTTGACTGTCATTGAGTAAAATATACCACTACTCCTTCTTGCCTACCTTCAGATGGTGCAAAAGACCAGCTGGTGGAGCTTTGTCAAATGGGTTTGGGGAAGGGTGGATAAAAATCAATGATTTTTTTAAAAATATCAAAAAAATTGGATTTTTTAAATTTAAATCGGATTTTTTTGATAAAATGCTTTTTGAGGAAAAAACCTATCTAAAGATAGTTTTAATTAAGGTACATTATAGCTCAAAGATATCTCAGGGAATAGGGATTATAAATTCTAAGTCTATAGTATGAGACAATATATTCATGTAATGTTTAAGAAAAGTTTTGTAAATGAGTTCCAATAGTTCATGGATTAGGGACCCCATTTTATGGGGTTCCAGGGGCTTCTGTATAGATTATTTAGGTTAATCTTTCTATCGACCCAATGGGACTCAGTGCTCAGTCTAGAACAGGGGTCTCAAACTCAAATGACCTCGAGGGCCACATGAGGACTAGTACATTGGGCCGAGGGCCGCATTTACTGACACCTCCCCCCCCCCGCCCTCGGCCCCGCCCCCACTCCACCCCTTCTATGAGGCCCCGCCCCTGCCCCGCCTCTTCCCACCCCTTCCCTGCCNCAGGAGGAGCTCGCGGGCCGCATGCGATAGCCCTGCGGGCCGTGTGTTTGAGACCCCTGGTCTAGAAGATACCATTAGAGATGCCTAGTTTTGCAATTCTCAAACTGCGGATTTGTGTCTCCAGAGATAACATGCAAAAATGTTTTAAAATAAATAAATAATATATGGAGGTGAGAAATAACAGACCTCAACCCTATTGTCCCTCTGCAAATTTGTGTACACTGAGTCAATCCCTTACCTCTCTCTAAAAGTGAAAAGTTTCAAAAAGTTCAATGAATAGAAGATTGTTGGGGGCAGACTAGATCTGGACAAGGGGAAGAAGTCTGGAGATAAATGTGAGAAGGGAGGGACAGGCAGTAGAAACAAAAGTGAAACTGTTTGAGCAGCAAAAACAACAAGGCGTCCTTGTGGCACCTTGGTTTGTTAAAATATTATATGTTTGCTGTTGAAGAAAAAAATCCAGACTACATAACATTGTTGTTTTAGTTAAATAAAACAATTTAAATGTCTGTCTGGTGATGTTCTCCTCTTAATACAGCATGGCAAGAAAATCCTCCAAATATTAATGATTAACCTGTTGAACTGGAGATAGTTCACCTCCCAATGACTTCATAAATATCTGCCTCAATTACTTTTGGTAAATTAAATAACCAAACAATCATTCATTTTCTGATATAGCTGTAAAACTCATCTGAAAAGTTTTCAAAATAAATCACTTAAAAAACGTATAGTGTGTAGCTTCTAAAAATGAAACCTACATCTATCTCTGAGTTGTGAAGATTATGTATTAAGGTTATAACAACCAACAAGAATGCACTTCTAAGTAGAAATCCATGATTAAATTGAGTCTTCCTGACTAGTGATTTAAATCAAATCCACCCTGGTTGCAAACTTTCCAGGTATCCATTCTGCCACAGCTGAATGAAGCCCTAGAAATAGGGGCTAGCAAGATTGCTTGTCTCACTGTAGTTGGCTGGAAATGCTATTCAGGAATTAGGGGAACATGAGACATGGAAATATCTGTTGTGCCTCGTGGTGAAGAAATTGGGTCCTATCAGGTATATTGGCATGGGAAATATAAATTAAGAGCAGAGAAAGGTCCATGTAAACTGGAGTTTAGCAGCTATATTAAAGTTCATGATGTTCTTCTCTATTACACCTCAGCCTCCCACTAGCTGGGCTGGAAATACTGCAGACAAAGCAGGAATTCTTGCCTCAGAGAGAACCTTTGTTGGGGATGGATGCTGTGACGTTATTGACATAATCTGGGACCATATAGAACATGGTTGCAACCAAAGTCCTGTAGTAGCACCAAATCTTGTATAAAGGGGGTCAAATAAGGTATCTAAGACAAGGTTATGGTTTGCTGATTATGATTATGCTGTCTATATGTGTGTATCATTTTTGTAGTTGAAGTTACGAATATTGGCTCTATACTGTCTGTATTTCAAACTTATGCTATGCTTCTGGGTGACATCCCAGACAAGTTGGTGTTAGCTCTGCCTAGCCTGCTTGATGGCCCATTAAGGACCATCAGCTATACAATTGACCCATTGAGAGAAGGCAGATACACCTTGTAACTCAGTAAAGTGTGCAGGAACTTGCCCATGTGACTCCAGACTCCATTTTGCTGTAATTTTCCACACTAAGGACAAAGAGGTGTCCTTTTTTCCACACTAAGGACAAAGAGGTGGAAAAGACTATAAAAGGCTGATGCCTCATCTCCATCTTGTCTTCAATCCTGCTTCTTACCTCTGGAGGGACTTTGCTACAAACTGAAGCTCTGAACAAAGGACTGAATGACCCATCCCAGCTGTGGATGTACTTCAGAGACTTGATTTGAACCTGCAGTTGATTCTATCGCTGCTGCAAGCCTGAACCAAGAACTTTGCCATTACTGTATGTAATTGATTCCATTTAACCAATTCTAACTCTCATCTATATCTTTTTCCTTTTATAAATAAACCTTTAGATTTTAGATTATAAAGAATTGGCAACAGCGTGATTTGTGGGTAAGATCTGATTTGTATATTGGCCTGGGTCTGGAGCTTGGTCCTTTGGGATCAGGAGAACCTTTTTTCTTTTACTGGGGTATTGGTTTTCATAACCATTTGTCCCCATAACGAGTGGCACTGGTGGTGATACTGGGAAACTGGAGTGTCTAAGGGAATTGCTTGTGTGACTTGTGGTTAGCCAGTGGGGTGAGACCAAAGTCCTCTTAGTCTGGCTGGTTTGGTTTGCCTTAGAGGTGGAAAAACCCCAGCCTTGGGCTGTAACTGCCCTGTTTTAAGCAATTTGTCCTGAATTGGCACTCTCAGTTGGGTCCCGCCAGAACCAGCATCGTTACAGATGCGATGGACACAGATTTATGAGGATTTCAGCAACTCCCTAATCCTCCTTAAAAATATGTTGTTAAAAGAATAAGAATAAAAATTAATAAAATGTGGGTTAAGAAGTAAGGGAAGGAATGTTGCACCTGTGGAAATACCACTTTTTAGTGCTGAGGTGGAAAGGCTGTTTTGACACATTCTCGTTAACTCCAAGAGTAATGGAATACTAGAGCCAGAAGGTTCCATAACAGTTAGAATCATAGAATATCAGGGTTGGAAAGGGACCTCAGGTCATCAAAGCAGGACCAATCCCCAACTAAATCATCCCAGCCAGGGCTTTGTCAAGCCTGACCTTAAAAACCTCTAAGGAAGGAGATTCCACCACCTCCCTAGGTAACCCATTCCAGTGCTTCACCACCCTCCTAGTGAAAAAGTTTTTCCTAATATCCAACCTAAACCTCCCCCACTGCAACTTGAGACCATTACTCCTTGTTCTGTCATCTGCTACCACTGAGAACAGTCTAGATCCATCCTCTTTGGAACCCCTTTCAGGTAGTTGAAAGCAGCTATCAAATCCCCCCTCATTCTTCTCTTCTGCAGATTAAACAATCTCAATTCCCTCAGCCTCTCCTCATAAGTCATATGCTCCAGCCCCCTAATAATTTTTGTTGCCCTCTGCTGGACTCTTTCCAATTTTTCCACATCCTTCTTGTAGTGTGGGGCCCCAAACTGGACACAGTACTCCAGATGAGGCCTCACCAATGTCGAATAAAGGGGAACGATCACGTCCCTCGATCTGCTGGTAATGCCCCTACTTATACAGCCCAAAATGCCGTTAGCCTTCTTGGCAACAAAGGCACACTGTCGCCTCATATCCAGCTTCTCGTCCACTGTAACCCCAGGTCCTTTTCTGCAGAACTGCTGCCTAGCCATTCGGTCCCTAGTCTGTAGCAATGCATGGGATTCTTCCGTCCTAATTGCAGGACTCTGCACTTGTCCTTGTTGAACCTCATCAGATTTCTTTTGGCCCAATCCTCTAATTTGTCTAGGTCCCTCTGTATGCTATCCCTACCCTCCAGTGTATCTACCACTCCTCCCAGTTTAGTATCATCTGCAAACTTGCTGAGGGTTCAGTCCATGCCATCCTCCAGATCATTAATGAAGATATTGAACAAAACCGGCCCCAGGACCGACCCTTGGGGCACTCTGCTTGATACCGGCTGCCAACAAGACATGGAGCCATTGATCACTACCCGTTGAGCCCGACGATCTAGCCAGCTTTCTATCCACCTTATAGTCCATTCATCCAGCCCATACTTCTTTAACTTGCCAGCAAGTATACTGTGGGAGACCGTATCAAAAGCTTTGCTAAAGTCAAGGAATAACACATCCACTGCTTTCCCCTCATCCACAGAGCCAGTTATCTCCTCATAGGAGGCAATTAGGTTAGTCAGGCATGACTTGCCCTTGGTGAATCCATGCTGACTGTTCCTTTCCTCTCCTCTAAGTGCTTCAGAATTGATTCCTTGAGGACCTGCTCCATGATTTTTCCAGGGACTGAGGTGAGGCTGACTGGCCTGTTGTTCCCCGGATCCTCCTCCTTCCCTTTTTAAAAGATGGGCACTACATTAGCCTTTTTCCAGTCATCCGGGACCTCCCCCGATCGCCATGAGTTTTCAAAGATATGGCCAATGGCTCTGCAATCACATCCCACCAACTCCTTTAGCACCCTCGGATGCAGTGCATCCAGCCCCATGGACTTGTGCTCGTCCAGCTTTTCTAAATAGTCCCAAACCACTTCTTTCTCCACAGAGGGCTGGTCACCTCCTCCCCATGCTGTGCTGCCCAGTGCAGCAGTCTGGGAGCTGACCTTGTTCGTGAAGACAGAGGCAAAAAAAGCATTGTGTACATTAGCTTTATCCACATCCTCTGTCACTAGGTTGCCTCCCTCATTCAGTAAGGGGCCCACACTTTCCTTGACTTTCTTCTTGTTGCTAACATACCTGAAGAAACCCTTCCTGTTACTCTTAACATCTCTAGCTAGCTGCAACTCCAAGTGTGATTTGGCCTTCCTGATTTCACTCCTGCATGCCTGAGCAATATTTTTATACTCCTTCCTGGTCATTTGTCCAATCTTCCACTTCTTGTAAGCTTCTTTTTTGTGTTAAAGATCAGCAAGGATTTCACTGTTAAGCCAAGATGGTTGCCTGCCATATTTACTATTCTTTCTACACATTGGGATGGTTTGTTCCTGCAACCTCAATAAAGATTCTTTAAAATACAGCCAGCTCTCTTGGGCTCCTTTTCCCCCTCATGTTATTCTCCCAGGGAATCCTGCCCATCAGTTCCCCGAGGGAGTCAAAGTCTGCTTTTCTGAAGTCCAGGGTCCGTATTCTGCTGCTCTCCTTTCTTCCTTGTGTCAGGGCCCTGAACTCGACCATCTCATGGTCACTGCCTCCCAGGTTCCCATCCACTTTTGCTTCCCCTACTAATTCTTCCCTGTTTGTGAGCAGCAGGTCAAGAAGAGCTCTGCCTCTAGTTGGTTCCTCCAGCACTTGCACCTGGAAATTGTCCCCTACACTTTCCAAAAACTTCCTGAATTGTCTGTGCACCGCTGAATTGCTCTCTCAGCAGATATCAGGGTGATTGAAGTCTCCCATGAGAACCAGGGCCTGCAATCTAGTAACTTCTGTTAGTTGCCAGAAGAAAGCCTCGTCCACCTCATTCCCCTGGTCTGGTGGTCTATAGCAGACTCCCACCATGACATCACCCTTGTTGCTCACACTTCTAAACTTAATCCAGAGACTCTCAGGTTTTTCTGTAGTTTCATATCAGAGCTCTGAGCAGCCATACTGCTCTCTTACATACAATGCAACTCCCCCACCTTTTCTGCCCTGCCTGTCCTTCCTGAACAGTTTATATCCATCCACGACAGTACTCCAGTCATGTGAGTTATCCCACCAAGTCTCTGTTATTTCAATCACATCATAATTCCTTGACTGTGCCAGGACTTCCAGTTCTCCCTGCTTGTTTCCCAGGCTTCTTGCATTTGTGTATAGGCATTTAAGATAACTCGCTGATTGTCCTGCTTTCTCAGTATGAGGCAGGAGTCCTCCCCTCTTGCGCTCTCCTGCTCGTGTTTCCTCCCGGTATCCCACTTCCCCACTTACCTCAGGGCTTTGGTCTCATTCCCCTGGTGAACCTAGTTTAAAGCCCTCCTCACTAGGTTAGCCAGCCTACTTGCGAAGATGCTCTTCCCTCTCTTCATTAGATGGAGCCCGTCTCTGTCTAGCATTCCTCCTTCTTGGAACACCATCCCATGGTCAAAGAATCCAAAGCCTTCTCTCCGACACCACCTGCGTAGCCATTCGTTGACTTCCATGATTCGATGGTCTCTACCCGGGCCTTTTCCCTCCACAGGGATGACAGTTGGTTGTACACTACACCAGGAGGGTAGTCACTATTTTGCAGGAATACCATTGTATGGCTTCTCAGACACCCCAGATATAAACAATATTATATTTTCCTATAACATTTCCTATCTTTAGCAACTCTCTGATTTGAAAATGGCTTAAAGCAAACCACGACCACATGATAATACTTTCCACCAATGAATTGTTTTTGCTGAAGAACCTCCATACTCCTTTATTTGTGGTGTAGCTAACCCCACCTGGCATCTGCTCTACCAGCTGAATGAAGCCACACATGTGGGAGCTAGGAGGCCTGCCTGTCCCAGTTGAGGATTTTGGCATGGTTGGCAAATGTTAGTCAGAAATAAGGGGGCAAAACCCTGTAAATATTAGGGCTGGTTGTGATCATTTCAGGAAACAGGCCCCTCATCCATTATAAAACAATTCCGATAGCCTGTTTTGAACAGCAGTAGCACTTCAGTAGGTGGAAGTAGAAAGTCTGCCTTTGGCAGGGGAGGTGTTAAATAGAGGTACCTTTCAGGATCCTGGTGAAAATCTGGACAAGTTATAACAGTTTAAATATTGTGCTTGGAGGTTTATTGTACAATGTAAATACTAAAATAGTGAGAAATCTTGAATTCATCTTTTGGTTCAAGCAACAAGAAATACAAATGAATTTGTACGAAAGCCTGGTAGTTCTAGGAAAACTGTGTTTTACAACCTATTTTTCTAAATCTGTTAGGGATGAAGGTCTGGGAGTCTGGAGAGTTTATGGAAATAACTTAGTACTCTATTTTGTGAACATGAGACGGTAATGCATATTTATTTACATAAACAGGCATTTAAGCTAGCAACATTTTGAAGCATCAGCATCCAGATCAAACAGGGCAAGTGGAGTCTCATTTCCTTTCTAATGACTAAAAATAGGAAATTAGAACTTGCAAGCTGTAAATAACTGAATGTTTTATAATATTTGACATTTGGGGGGTTAGTACTGAGCTTGTGCAGGATCCCTACCTACCTTGGGGGGGGATCCAGAGACCGCACTAGGGGAAAGAAAACCAGGCCACTGCATAGAAATATGATTAACTCCAGAGAAACAAGCCCTGCCATAAGAGGGGCCTCACTATTCCTAGAACAGATATTTCCAGTTAAGGTGAACAAATAAGGAAAAAGGGGTGTAACCCTTCTGCCCATCAGAGTTGGCAGCAACAAGGGCCAGGTTCAGTATCTAGGGGTTCCGTTTTAATAACACAATGCAAAACCGGCTCGAGCCCCCACTTAGTGACCTGGGACAATTACATACCACCCCCCGGGCGCCTCTAAGGGGCAATACTTCCCCCCCTTGCAAGCACGGAGTCCGAGTGTAGCAAAAGCCTTTTAATAAAGGAGGGAAACAATGCGGCATTATGTTGGGGAAACACCACAAACAGGGTTCATAACACAAACCATGAGCAAAAGACCCACCCCCAAGTTAGTTTGGCAGTGTCCTTTTCCTCTCAGGGTCTTAAGTCCAGCAACCCAACAGTCACCCCACCCACAGTTTCTGACCTTGGTCAGTGCAGCCCCCAGAGTTCAGAAGTTCATCTGCAGAGTTTACCTCCCAGCCTGAGTGGAAGCGGGGGGAGGTTTGGGGGGCATCTTACATGCTCCACTGCTCGGGTTGACGGCCCAGTGCCACGCCTCTCCATGGGGTTCTGCTGCAATCTTCACCACCAGCTGCGCCTCTCCACCAGCCACCCTGCTAGCCAATCCTCTCCACTCGCCGTCCTGCTGTCCACTCCACCAACCTGTCTTCAGGCTCCCCCCCCCCTTACCACAGCTCTTAGTAATTTCAGCTCTTTAGTGACTTCAGCTCTCCATGAGTTTAGCTGGTAGTAAGGGAACCTCAGTGTTGGTACACCACTAACCCAAAGTAGGTCTAATGCTTAAACCTAGCTTTCAGCTCTGTAACATGTAACAAGACTCCTAATGGAGTCAAAATTAGCTCTGTTATTGCACACTAAAAAGAAAAAAGAGTTGTGTTTAACACCTTTAAAGGACGGACACACACTCAACTCACTAGGCTTTGGAACCCATGTCCCTTGCCTAGTGAGTGCTGCTTAGTTGAGGGCAAATCCCTCCATCATAAAATGCCAAGTACAGTTCTACTGTCCTTGATTCACATATCCAGGATAACAACCCTTTATTACTCCTGCCCCAATAACAAAGAGACTGGGGATCCCACAGCAGCCAAAGTGACCATTTGGGCAGGCAGTCCATCATGCTAGGCAGGGTGGGTGTGCCCATGCAAACAAGATCAGCCCCTGAAGTCCTTTTCCACAGCTCACCACCAGATGTCAGGGTAGCGCTCAATCTGACTTTGCTTACAGGGGTATGGAAAGAGGATCTACCTACTGAGCTGGAACAGCAATAGCAGTAGGCCCAGAAGGAAAACTACGGACTGGAGGAGACCCAAGGGAAGTCAGATGCTGCTCTTGAGACTAGCAGCGGAGGTTGGGAACCAAGGAACTGACAGACTCAGTTCAGGACTGGGCTCCCTGGTACTATCTCTGGGCAAATACCCTGCCTGCTATTCTCACTAATCCCTTCCTGAGCCCACACCAGGATCTGACCCTCCCTGCTGCAAATTATATATGGAACTGTTGCTGCCCATCACAGCCAAGAGAAAGCACGAACACACTCAGCAACCCCAGGAAGAGCTTATTTTTACATAACTGTAGGCTTCTGAAATCCCATCCATGGGTTCAGATCAGTCCCACAAACCTGGGAGATTCCTGATTTCTGCTGCCCATTGGTGGCTCCTGATAGAGAAGATAGCTACTCATTGGCTAGGTCTGTACTGCAGCTTCAAGCATAGGTGCAGGAACTATGGGCGCGGGGGGTACTGTAGCACACCCAGGTTTTACACAGGGCTCCACTCCCAGTTCAGGGCTGCTGGCCCCGCGCTTGGGGCTCCAGTCTTGGTCCCACACACGGAGTCCCAGCTGTCAGCCCCGCACCTGGGGCTCCGTACCTGCCCCCAACTGTGGCCTCAGCTCCCTTATCCCTGTCCACATCCCCCTGTCCTGGAGCCAAGGCCCTGCTCCTGGCCCCAGCTCTAGGAGGGGCAGCGGGGAGCACCCCCAATCTAAAAAGTGTTCCAGCGCCACTGGTTTCAAGTAGGGTTGCCAACTTTCTAACTGAACACCCTTGTCCCGGCCCCTGCCCTGCCCCGCCCCTTCTCCGAGGTCCCGCATCCCGCTCACTCCATTCCCCTCCCTCCGTTGCTCACTGAACCACACCCTCGCTCACTTGCTCATTTTCACTGGGCTGGGGCAGGGCTTTGGGATGCGAGAGGGGCTCAGGGATGAGGAGTTTGGGGTGCAGGAGGGGGCTCTGGGCTGGAGGGTGGGGCCGAGGGTTTTGGAGTGTGGGAGAGGGCTCCGGGCTGAGGCAGTCAGTTGGGGTGTGGGAGGAGGTACAGGCTCTGGGCTGGGGGTGTGGGCTCCAGGGTGGGGCCAGAAAAGAGGGGTTCAGGGTGCAGGAAGGGGCTCTGGGTGAGGCAGGGGGTTCAGTGTGGGAGGAGGTGAGGCCTCCAGCTGGGGGATGCAGGCTCTGGAGTGGGGCTAGGGATGAGGGGTTTGGGGTATAGGAGGGGGCTCTGGGCTGGGGCCAAGGGGTTCTGGGATCAGGCAGGGAGTTGGGGTGTGGGGTACAGGCTCCAGGAGGAAGTTTGGGTGCAGGAGGGGGTTTCAAGCTGGAGGAGGGGATTGGGGCACCGGGAGGGGGTTCGGGGTACAGGCTCTTGGCAGTGCTGACCTTAGGCGACTCCCGGGAAACAGCGACATGTCCCTCCATAGTTCCTGTCCAATGAGAGCTATGGAGCCGGCGCTTTTGGTAGCGCCTATGGGCAGAGGCAGTGCACGGAGCCTCCCTGGCCGCCCCTCCGCCTAGGAGCCGGAGGGACATGCCGGCTGCTTCCCAGGAGTTGCGCGGAGCTGGGCACGGAGCCTGCCTGCCCCGCTGCGACAGCAACCGGACTTTTAACAGCCTGGTCAGCGGTACTGACTGGAGCCACCAGCATCCCTTTTCGACTGTGTGTTCCGGTCAAAAACCGGACACCTGGCAACCCTAGCTTCAAGATGTAATGCTCAGCTCAGGTAGACACACATGCACTTGCTCTGATCATAAAAACAGCAACCCTGTCTGAGATTCTAGTTACAAGCCTGAGCCGCTGCCCATGCTGCCATGGCCACAATGCTAATTTAGTGCACTATCTTGTGCAGAGCTAGCACATGATGTATATCTACCCAAACTGGCAATTACACCTGCCAGCTGCAGTGAAGACGGACCCACGGTGGCCATGGCAATGCAGTGGAAACAGACCATCAATTCCAGTCCCAGCCTGCAGAAGGGAGTAGGGTCGCAGGTTAACAGCAGATTCTGAGAGCAGGCAGAGACAATCTGGAACAGGATGGTGTGATCCTGCTGCATTACTCGCACAATGTAGCACATGTCTGAAACTTGAGTCTGTCTGGCTTCCTGGAGCTAATCTGCAAGTGGGAAATGGGGGAAATTCCACCTTGTGCCAGGAGCTGCGGGCCCTGACCAGGCTTCCCGTAGGGTGAGGTTTTCTCTCTGAGACTCAGCATTTTCGCTTGTCTCCATGTATACTAAAAGGAGTACTAGGGAGGAAACTAAGCACTAAACAGCACCCCATAATCGTACAGTAGTGTGTAAGCGTTATTATGCCTCTGAAATGGTGCCAAAGGTATGCAGATGCATAGGCAATCATCATAGGCATGGCTAGCTGGAGAGACAAGTGTGAAAGACGTCTCCCAAAGGGAACCAGCTGCATGGTGGCACCCAACAAACCCCAATTCTACATATATAAACCAATCACAAAGATAAGCAGGCACTTGGAGTGTATGTGATGGGGCAGGGAAGTAAGGAGAACAAGAACAATAATGAAAAAGCTAGGACAACTTAAGGGACAGGAAAGAAGCTGTCATACATTGCTGAGTTTGCCTTGTGAGGCTGTGCTGAGACTTCGGAGGGGATTGGGTGCCTGGGTTACCGGGATGCGGTTTGTGATAGAGAGGAACCTAGAGGGTGGAGAGTCTAGGCTCTAGGGCCAATACTGGGGCCTCTTTACCTTGTCCTGCTGAAGCTGAGGCCTCCTCATTCTCCAGCTGAAGAGAGGTCACCTGGCTGCCTGCGCAGCAGACTCCACGGCGGTCCTAGGTGGTATGGGAGAGCATCTGCAGACAATTGTCTGTTACCTGTAAACAGTTCAGTGGTGAGCTGGAAAGACAAGGCTGCAGACACTAGTGTCATGCAAAATCTGTGTCCTCCTGACAGGCCTCCTGATCATTTTTTGGAAGCAATGGCGCAGTAGACAGTTATGAGGCTGATTTTAAGTTTCCCACCCTATACCAACCAGCTGCCATGGTCGGGGACCATGATGCTAGCACTGAGAGCTAGTATCCAGCTTAAGGAAGAATTTCATTCTCCAGGGCAGCATCTTTCACCATGATGAAATTCAAACAACTATTTTGAAGTGCATGAAAAGAAAATAAAGTATAAAAAGAATAAAGCAATTTGTTTCAAAAAGACAGTTTTAAACAGTAATCCACATGTGGTGGAAACAGCACAACCAAAAATAAAGCTACGTTATCAGCAAGTGAACTGTGACACACACTGGTTCTTTAAGGAATGCCTGGGGGAGGAGGAGGCTTTCAGAGCAGTGTACATGTGGTGATGTCATTGTGTTGGTGCTTGGGAACCAGGAAATAGAAGTGGAGGAACCATTTTTATTGTGCAAGCGGAGTAACCAGGTAAATGAATCCACAACTGATCGAAATGGAAACAGATACATTTGATTTACAGTCAGATTTCAGTTTGTAGCTTTGAAGAGGTTATTCGTTACAAAGGTAAGCATAAATTAAATATGATTTAAACAGATTGACAATATCCCTTCAGGAAAAAAAAACTGTTGAAATTTAAAAAACGCAGATGTGTTTGGATACAGAAAAAAGGGTTGACTCCATTGAGGGGAGCATATAAAAGAAATAAGAACTAGAAAATTAAAAGGACCCTGCAAGGTTAAAATCATATTTTAAAAATATGCCTTTACTTGTGTTATTAAAAACTCCTCTGATTATTAAAATTTAAACCTTTAAAAACTAATTTATTTTACACTAGTCTTATTTTGTTTACTTTTTAGGTTTTTCTCAAATGAGTCAATTTCACTTTATACAGTCTGTCTTCACTTTCTAGTTCTGATGTACTAGCACAATCTTGGAAAGTTTGGGGAACAGACATTACAGGGGGAACCTTTATATCCAAAATAACAAATTAATTTTACTGCACTGCTTTTTTTTTTTAAAAAGGGGATATTTCTCTTACTATTGTTTTTATGTAAAACTTGGTTTTTTTTTACAATATCTGTGGTTTGGGTTTAAATTGACCTGGCCACATCTCTTAAAGTAATTCTTAAAGCTCATGGAGAATGATAATTTGACTGACTATAGCGAATGGCAGGATTATCTGCCTGTTTGGTGTTTATTACCAGGAATATTTTGGAGTTAGTGAGATATTATTACATCAAAGTGACATTGAAGGTTATTACAATTTTTTTTTAATTTTGGAGCAGAAAAACTGCATGTGTTTACCAGTTTTAGAAAACCCTAATTTCAGTCCTGCTCCACATTTAGAAATAGAAATAGAAATAGTGCAGCTCACCAGTTTCAGTACTGCCTGGAGACTTTAGCTTAATGAATATTGCAAGTAATTTTCTCTCTGTTGGCAGAGAGAGGAACTTGGGCATCTGCTGTGCATTTCTATCAGTGAATCCCCACCCACATGCAGAACCCAGCAATTATATACCATTCCCTCATTCCAAAATACAGAAATACCTAAATTCCAACTTTCTCTCCATGTTATGCCCCACTTTCTTGGTATGAAATTGCCACACTGCAACACTGCCAAGATTTCAAATGCACCACAGGCTTACACACTTAATATCCTTTAGCTATGCCAGTTTGTACATGTGCCACAGAATTCTCAAGCTTGTTCATTTTCTGTAGTCCCAGAGTCCTCTTTTTTAATGAAGTCTAGATTGCTGTCACAGGTCATGGGAAGGAGCAGCATGGTCCAGTGAATAGGTTACCAAATTGAGTCATAAGATCTGGGTTCCATTTCTGGCTCTTCTACTAGCCTTCTCTGTACTGGGAATATCATATCTCTTCTGTGCCTCTGTTTCCCCATCTCTAAAATGAGGCTAATGATATTTGCCTTTGTAAATTGCTTTGATGGGTGAAAAACCCTATAGAAGAACTAAGTGTTTTGTTGCCACATAATAATAAGATATAGAAAAAATTAAAATATAATAAAAAAGTTACAATAGGCTACACCTCCACTGAGAGACTGAAGTAAATAAATCTGATGCATGAGTACAATAGTTGACTTTGTTCTGATTGGTCAAATATATTGTAACAAATATCAGGCAGTAATACAGCAAACATAGGCCCCACTAAGTCTGCTTAAATGAAATAGCCTTTGTTTGCATAATAGAATACTATAAATAATATTATTGTTTTTAGGTTTACATTTGGGTATTACATTCTGGTCACTGTGGGATGCCCTTCTGAAGAAGGGAGGGGTTGCTGAGTACAGGATACACTAAGAAGCTGTAGTTTCATTGCTGTTCATAGCTATCTGTTCAGTGACTCTGTCAGTACTGTCCTTGAGCTGTTCATTGATATCTGGGATTGTATATGCTGAAGGACATAGAAAACAGAAACTTTTAATCTTAATTCTGGTTTTTGCTAGTCTTTTCACCACATTATCAAAAGTAAGAGAACCCATGGCCTTTTGACTGGTCAGGAGAAAGCAAAGGTCAGCCTACAGACTCTCCCTCAGGAGAGTTAGGAATTAGCAAAAGAAGAAAATAAAATTGCTCTCTTGCTTATTTCAGTCCAGATTTTGCCTGGCTCTTGTGTAGGAAGTAGGAACGTGCAAAGAGCCTTCCCCTCTTGCACTCCCACATAAAGATCAGGAACAACTGCAGTCCCTGAGTGCAGGGACCACTCCTTCTCAGCTCCTCTGTGGGACTGTGACTCCGTTCTTCTCCCACAATTTCCATGCTAACAAGAAGATCTAGACAGCTGTGTAGAAAGGAGAATGGTGGACCATGCTTAAGGACTGTGCATTGTCCACACTTCCCAGGCACAGTGGGGAGATGTGGGAGAGATTATATCTATTGAGAACCAATTATTCCCAGAGTTCTCAAGCAAACTTTGTAGCTATGTACACACTGCCCTATGGTAAGGGGTATGTCTTACTGGGACAACTAAGCACTTAATTTTCATATCTTGTAGAAACTGTAAAATTAAGCCAGCAAATTCCTGTTAAAACATTTTCATTAGTATATCAAAAAGCATGAAGGAGATTTAATATTTTGAAGGCTGAACAAGGATTACTTCATTCAGTTTTTTTAATGAAAACTTAATTTTGGTTTTCTAAAGGGATCCTTTCTTCAATGCCAACAAAACTGAAGAAATTTAACTATATTCAAAATCCATCGCCGGTCACACACAGCCAACAGACTTGGCTGAAGGAGGGAAGACAATGCCCTTGGACCTACCGCAGAAGACAATCCATAACCCGGTAATTCCCCATCATGTAAACAGCTTCTCCCTGAAAACACTGGGCAGCTTTACCCCAAGGGACTTTGCTCTTACATGTCAGCTAGTCAGAACTGTGTGCTGTTTGTGTGGTGATAGGAATATTGAGAAATCTCGAAATTTCTCATGCACACGAGAATAACATCTGCTTTCAGTACAGTTCCTGTTAATAGGGGTAAGGGACTTGGAGCTGTGTGTATCTTCAAAGTTAAAGTACAGTATTTCCAAAAAGGAGAGAGCACTCATAAATTTGGAGTATCACAAGTCTTATCATCGTGCTGTGTCAGCATTGCCCCGTCTCAATGGAAATGTGAGACATAATCAGGTGGAGCACTTAGCCATACCTTTTGGATAGGAGACAGAGTTGGGCTTTTTGGCATGCAGAACAACCACATGTATCTTCCCCATTCTTCTTCAGAATTTCCATGTTCTTTTTTGGGGCTGAACCCAGCATTGTGTTATTCTTTATTATTTTGTAGTTCTAGGTTTGCGTGGGTTTCACGACCTTGTTCTTGCAGAAGCTGTATTAGTGTATTGGTTTGATTTTGCTTATGTAAAGGAGGAAGTTGAATGGGAAGCTAGTTTTAAACTTAACTATGAAGGGAATAGCACCCTCCAATAAAAATACATACGAGCCTATATTACAGGCGAAGCTGATAGCACTGCCTATTATGAAGGTTGCCCTACACTTCTCAGTAGAAGACACTGTCTTCAGTTGAAACAAGGAGGAGTCCTTGTGGCACCTTAGGCCCCGTCCAGACTACCCGCCCGGATCGGCGGGTAGACATCGATCTAGCGGGGATCGATGTATCGCGTCTCGTCTGGATGCGATACATCGATCCCCGAACGCGCTACTTCGAACTCCGTAACTCCAGCAGGGCGAGCGGAGTTCGCGGAGTCGACGGGGGAGCCGCGGCCGTCGATCCCGCGCTGCTAGGACACGAGGTAAGAGCGGGAAATTCGAAATAAGATACTTCGACTTCAGCTACGCTATTCTCGTAGCTGAAGTCGCGTATCTTATTTCGATCCCTGCCCCTAGTGTGGACCAGCCCTTAGAGACTAACAAATTTATTTGGGCATAAGCTTTCGTGGGCTAGAACCCACTTCATCAGATGCATGGAGTGGAAAATACAGGAGCAGGTATAAATACATGAACAGAGTATAAATACATGATGAAGTGGGTTCTAGCTCACGAAAGCTTATGCCCAAATAAATTTGTTAGTCTCTAAGGTGCCACAAGGACTCCTCATTGTTTTTGCTGATACAGACTAACATGGCTGTCTTCAGTTGCTTATAGCTTTGTCATACGTTGACTGGGGTAAAATTTTCCTTGCTAGGTGTCTAACTCAGGTTGAAGTTTTCTAGAAAATTTCAGCCAAAATGGTTCAGTTGTTTCCACGAATGAGGCTAGTGAAAAAGTGTTATTTTGCCCATGTTAAAAAATTCTGGTGACCTTTTCTTTCAGGCAGGCCATTCATCCGCTTTTAAGCCGGACAGTCCTGATTTTGGAAAGGTTTGTCCCTGTCCTGTACCGGACGTAGTTTTGTCCAGTATCATCATGCATGCAAGGGCATACAGGCGGAAGCAGGCCCACGCTGTTGCGGAAGTACTGGAATGTTTGGTATCCGAGGATGTGTCAGTGGCCATTCTGTTTTCTTTGGAAGTCCATGCTTTGGAGCAGGAACTTGAAATTTGGCGGGAGGTGGAGGGGTAGCTTTTGTGTAATGGATGTGCCTTTTGCCTTCCCCATGAAAATCTGCTCAATTTTGGCCAAGTTATGAGTCTTTGAAAAATCTCAAATTGAACGTGCTCAATAGACTTCTTAGATATTAACAGCTACATTTCCAGTAATTTCTGTCCATACGGAGCATGCTCCAATCCAGGGCTGAGCTGGACTTTACTTGCAGTTGAAAGGCTATGAAAGGACGGGTACATGAACTGAGAGCAAGGAGCCTGTCTCTCCTGTGCTCTCAATAACCCCCCTGCTGGGCCCAGGCAGAATAGAGGAGGAAGCTGCATAATTCAAGACAAGGACAAGATCTGGACCTGTGGAGGGGCAGGGAGAGTAGATTGGGACAAGAAACCAGAAGGGGTCAGGGGCAGAAATTGGGACTGGAGGTTGATGAAGAGGAGCGGGAAACTGGGAATGGGAGAAATGGGGGGGGGGGGCAAACTGGGACTGTTTGAGTAGGGATACTGGGACTTGGGAGGGGACTGGGAGCCAGTAGGTATGGGAGGGGAAGACAGATCAGATAAGAAGCTGGGGGTAGAGACTGGAAGTGGGAATCATTGGGAAGCAGGGAAAGATGTGAGGGAGGGACAGATCTGATGAAGAGACAGTGTGGTGGGAGAATTGGGATAGTTTAGACAAGACTGGGACAGGGAGCCGTGTGTGTGTGACTCTGAGATGCACTTGTGCCCGTCCAACCAAGCGATCCAGATAGCTGTATATCTGTGACTTGTCCTCTTTGTTATTACCACTTCTCCAATTAGTGTCATCTACCAACTTTATCAGTGATTCTATGTTTTCTTCCAGATCATTGATAAAAATGTTAAATAGCATAGGGCTAAGAACCAATTCCTTCGGAAACCCACTAGAAACACACCCACTTGATAATTCCCCATTTACAGTTACATTTTGAGACCTATCACTTAGCCAATTTTTAATTTTTAGTGTATACCACATTAATTGTACATTGTTCTGTTTTTTTAATCATGTCATGCAATACCAAGTCAAATGCCTTACAGAAGTCTAATTATATTACATCAACACTATTACCTTTTATCAACCAAACTTGTAATCCAATAATAAAAAATAAATAAATTAGTTGACAGGATCTACTTTCCATAAACCCATGTTGATTGTCATTAATTATTTAACCTTCCTTTAATTCCATATTAACTGCCCCTTCATCATGCCCAGGATGGATGTCAGGCTGAGAGGCCTATAATTATCTGGGTTATCCTGTTTACCCTTTTAAAAAAATGGCACAACATTATCTTTTTATCCAATCTTCTGGAACTTTCATAGTGTGCTAAGACTAGTAGTCCAGTGAGCTCCTCATTTGGCTCTTTTAAAATTCTTGTGTCAAATTATCTGGACCTGCTTTTTTAAAAATGTCTGACTTTTAGTAACTGCTATTTAACATCCTTCTGAGATACTAATAGAATGGAAAGTGTTAGCATATGAAATGACTACATCATAAGAACATAAGAATGGCCCTACTGGGTCAGACCAAAGGTCAATGTAGCCCAGTATCCTGTCTTCCAACAGTGGCCAGTGCCAGGTGCCCCAGAGGGAATGAACGGAACAGGTAATCATCAAATGATCCATCCCCTGTCGCTCATTCCCAGCTTCTGGCAAACAGAGGCTAGGGACACCATTCCTTACCCATCCTGGCTAATAGCCATTGATGGACCTATCCTCCATGAATGTATCTAGTTCTTTTTTGAACCCTGTTATGGTCTTGGCCTTCACAACATCCTCTGGCAAGGAGTTCCACAGGTTGACTGTGCATTGTGTGAAGAAATACTTCCTTTTATTTGTTTTAAACCTGCTGCCTATTAATTTCATTTGGTGATTGCTAGTTCTTGTGTTATGAGAAGTAGTAGACAACACTTCCTTATCTACTTTCTCTACACCAGTCATGATTTTATAGACCTCAATCATATCTCCCCTTAGCCGTCTCTTTTCCAAGCTGAAAAGTCCCAGTCTTATTAATCTCTCATATGGAAGCCGTTCCATACCCCTAATAATTTTTGTTGCATCATTTGTTTTTTTTCCCCAAATACAGAACAAAAATGTTTATTTAACCCTTCTGCCATTTTTGCATTATTATTGATAATTCTACCATTTCCATTTAGTAATGGACTAATACTATCGTCATGATTCTTTTTGTTCTTAATGTACTTAAAAAAACTTTTTTTTAATTGTCCTTAACTCTGCAGGCCATATATTTTTCCTTGTGTGTCTTTGCTTCCCTTATCAATTTTCTATAATTCCTAGATTCTGTTTTATATCCATTACTATCAACTTTCCCTTTCTTACATTTATTACGGTTTTTTATTTTATTTTTTATAGTTGCCTTCATTCCCCCTTTAAACCACTTTTTTTTTTTAGCCAGTTTGGCCATCTTTCTTGTTATATTGATTATTTAGAAAATCTTGCTCTCCAAATCATTAGATAAAACTGGGAATTTTGCTATATTGGTTTGTTTTCATTGTTCTTTTTGACCTAAACATCCCCAAATGTTATTTTGAATATATTCTATTTTCCCCTCCTTCTCATAGGTTATTCCATACACTGGGACAATCCTTAGTGGTCTTCTTCCTGGAGAACTAGTTGTAATACAGGGAAGTGTTCCTGATGATTCTGACAGGTAATGTCTAAAGCCATCTGACTTTCAAGAGGTTATATTGTGAATGAGCCTTTGAGGAGGCAAGCTGATCAAAACCCAACTAAACAGCTTTTCATAGCTTGCGGGATACACATTCATTGGAAAGGTTTTAATTTTTCTATCATAAAATTGGGACATTATAAACCTGATCCTGCTTCTGTTAGTGGAGAGGCTCATTACTGTAATGGACATTGGATGAGATCCCAAGCTGTATGACTGAAAATGACTGAAATCTCTGAAAACAAACCCACAGCCTCAATAACAAACATTTTTCAGTTTTGAAAAAGTAATTAACATATTTCAAAGTGACACAATCCTTAAATCTTTAATTTATATTTAAAAACTGAGAACCCATAGACTAGGGTGACCAGACAGCAAGTGTGAAAAATTGGGATGGGGGTGGGGGGTAATAGAAGCCTATATAAGAAAAAGACCCAAAACTCGGGACTGTCCCTATAAAATCGGGACATCTGGTCACCCTACCATAGACACTTCTAAAATATGTTGATTTATAAAATGCTCTGAATATGTACAGTAGTGTTACACAATGCTGAATTTGTGTGTGTGTGTTAATAGGAAGCTAACGAGTAAATAAAGGCTTCAAGGAGAAATTTAAAGAGAATAAGTAACTCTTCACCTTGCTCCCTGCACTCTGCCCACTTTTTTTGTCTTGCCGCTTGGCTCCCTTTGTTTCCTCCTCCTTTTGCTCATATTCAGCTTCTTATGATCCAGAAACCTTTTCTCTCTCTAAGGGCAGTATCTGAAATAATAAAAGTGTTGTCACTTGGAAGAATCAGGCTTCAAATAGGGGGGAGGATGCATAATCTGGTGGCTAAGGTCCAGGATAGGGAATTGAGCTCTAGGTTCTATTACCTGTTCTTCCACAAGTTTCCTATGTGAATTTGGTCATTTAACTTATTTTCCCATCTTTAAAATGGGAATGAGGATTATTTAGGGGGGTAATGAGGATTCATTTATTAAAGTGTATGAAGTACTCAGATGTTATGGTGATTAGCACCTGAGAAATGCTTATAAGTTATTCTAGTTCTCAGTAATAGATTAAGAGGAAGATTTTTGAAAACACATGAGAGTAAGGCACCCAACTCCCATTGATTATCAGTGGGAGCTGGGAGCATAACTGCCCATTGTGCCTTTAAAAATCTTCCCATTTTTGGTTAGTCATAAATTAGTGTTATGTATGTATCACTTCAGTTTTTTACTTCTAATTGTTTTGTAATCACCATAACTAGGTTTAATGCAAAGTTTTTGTATTAACAACCAAAATGTAATTAGATATTTGAAACTGTTGAGAGAATACTTCTGGATGAGCTGAACTGAATGTGTGTTTTAATTTGTGGTCAGGTTCCAGGTAGACTTCCAATGTGGCAGTAGCACAAAACCTCGTGCTGATGTGGCCTTTCACTTCAATCCCCGCTTCAAAAGATCGGGCTCCATAATCTGTAACACTCTGGAAAAAGAAAGATGGGGTTGGGAGGAGATCACTTATCAGATGCCTTTTCAAAAAGGGAAGCCATTTAAGATTGTCTTTATGGTTTTGAAGGATAAATTCCAGGTGAGTCCCTAAGGAAGGTGAATATTTAGCCTCTTGTCGTGCCATAAACGCAAACTAATTTGGAAGCATCACTGTCAGTATTGTTTACTGCTATGTACACTTTGATTACAAAGAGAAACTATAGGCTTTCCCTGAAAGAGGGGCACTGTTGAGTAATGTAGGCCTTTACTTTTATATATTTGTACCTGGAAAGTTGTGTGTTGAGGGAACAAATATCTTCCTGATTATACTAGCTGTTACACAACCCCTCCCTTTCCCATGTGTAAAAGGGCTTCTCTTGAACACAGCAGCCTTCCTGCACACAGAAGAGTGCTGGACAATGCTGTCTGGATCAGTCAGAGGAAGCACTAAAGAGAAACAAATATTTGTCCAGTTCTGTCCGATTGAGATAAGATGGGTGTAGCTCTAAATAAGTCTATAGTCCATATGTCATCAAATGGTGATGTGCTGAGAGAATCAAAATATGATGAGAGATGCAATATCAAAACCAAAGTACAAATGTGTGGTAAATTTATCTTTGTTATTGAATGCCATTAAATATTCCACACTATTGTAAAGAATCATAACTAGGCAAGTATTTCTGTTTCTCTACCAAACCCCATAAACCATGGTGTACGTACTTTAACCTTGTTCTGGAGGAGGAGGAAGACAATATCTCTGTCTCTAGCTGTTTAATTCCTGGTTAGTCCATCTAGTCTTCTCTTGATGGATTATATCTCCAGAGCTTTTCAGAGTGGCTGCAGTACAGCTTTCTCCACAGTACTCGAGGACTGTGTTGTAGTTCTTGAGTTAAAGAAACAGATGACCATATTCATTTCAAGTAACACTAGTGAGGTTGTGTGGTAGGGTCATTTTGGTGTGGTGCTAATAGAGAAGGGGAAGTGTTTGTGTGTGGGTGGGGAGAAGGAATATTTAAACATAACATATTAAGAAAAAGAAATTAAGTCAGTGATTACAAGGTAAACCAACATCATCAACCCCCAAAACAGTCAATAGACTTCATGCAACTTAACCATGATTATCATATTACCCATAATGTTCACTATTTCAATTTCAAAATGTGAAGGAAAGGAAAATGAATTTAAACCTAAATTCTTTGTTGTCAAAGGCATGTTCCAAAGCAAGAAGCTAAAACAAAACACGACTGAGTAAAATTGAGAGGAAACTTAAAGGTTTAGTAGTGATCTTATGTTGAGTATATAAATACTATTTAAGATATCAGTACATTTCTGCCTTTTTCTGCCTCTCTAGGTGTCTGTAAATGAAAAACATTTGCTGCTGTACAACCACAGAGTTAACCTGGAAAGAATAGATACACTCGGGATATATGGGAAAGTACAGATTCAGACTATACAGTTTGTTTCTAATAATGTAAGTTGCTGAATTGGATAGCTAATTTTGGGTTGCTTTTCCTTATGTCTTTCTACTTCACATTATGCTGTATTGAAGTAAGATATCAACAGTGAAAATGAAGTAACACAGAAGTAAGTAAAATCTATATGAACTTCAGTATAGAAGTGCAGCAATGTCTCCTGACATATCCAGTATAATGATTTCTTCCCCTATTCATCCCCCCAAAATATTATCTGAATGTCTTGTTCCTTAAATGTCAGATAACCAGGGTTATACTGTACAACTCTGAGTCTTAACTAGAGCTACAGCTAATCATTCCTCTGCTCAGTGTCAGAATGTCTTTTTTCTATTTTGGATTTGAACTTTCTGTGTAGGGGAGGGAAGCCCAGCCTACACACTTACATCACAGTTAATATGAAAAACAGATTGTATTAGGGTGACCAGATGTCCCGATTTTATAGGGACAGTCCCGTTACTTGGGACTTTATCTTATATAGTTGCCTATTACCCCCCACCCCCTGTCCCGATTTTTCACACTTGCTGTCTGGTCACTCTAGATTGTATGCAGAAATAGGCATGTGTAATTTACCCCCCTTGGAGACGAAGACCGGAACTTTCAGCTGCTTGTGCTTCAAAATGATCCCTGGAGCATCTTTCCCAGAATAATCTACTTCCAAAAACTTGCACTAAGACAGAGCTAGAACTCTTTACAGAGTGTTTACTTGTATATGTGACCTTACTTTATCGACCAAAACAACTCTAACTTGGCTGATTAGATGGTGAATGTACCTTTTTGAGTTTTGAGTCACCCTTTGGCTGGGCTTCAATGCTTTGAGATAATATGGAGCAGCACAGTGCTTTCTCCTAATTGATTCAGACAAACTGCCAAATCTGTTGAAGGTGAACTAGTGGGAGGGAACGGCTCAGTCTCTCTGTCTCCTGCACAACCCCGTATAGAAGACAAGATCTGTTTATTACACAGGGGAGACATGCAGATATGAAGGGGCAGGTGAGGGTCTCCCCATCCTTTCCTTGCTATTCTGGAGGTGAAGATCAGCCTTCTGGGCTGTCAGTCAAATGAGGCCCTTGTGAAGCAGCCAGGTCCACTGCAACAGCCTCCCTGTTCTTTGTCCTAGCCTGCGGAGATTAAGCTTGCTTCAGTAGACAGCAGCATGGGGATTGCCAGCAAAACAGCAAGGGAAGTGCCCCTCCTTACACCAGTGCTAGTGAGTGCAACAAGGCAGCACAGCACAAGGGGTGGGGGAACAGCCCAGAAATGCAGTTAGGTAGGACAATCGTTCTCTCCCCTTCCATACTCAACTCCGACTCCTTCCTTTTATCTGCCTATGAAGTAAAATTCCTCAGAACCTCGGATGGAAATATTTTTTTTCCTATGTGAAAGCTCCCTGGATTTCTACCTGCTAATCACAGCTTAAATTGTCCTTGTTTTCTGCCAAACCTCTAGCCTAACTCAGGTCACCAGGGTAATAACTGTGTTGAAGGGGGGTAGATTTGGGCCTGAGAGAAACAGCGACTGAGCTCTGAAGAGGTGTCCACCAAGCTCTTTTATGTATGCAGCATGTATGTAGCTCTATATCTGGGTACTTATATGGCCCTCAACATCTAAATGCCTGGATTAAATGTTAACATGAAGCTGAATGTTTCAGTTTTGGAAGACTGATTGTGGGTGTAGTTTTGGGGCCAGCAAGTGTTGAACATTTTGACCTCTGCCTCCAAGTGCAATACAAAGAGAAAAACACACACCTTTTCTTAATCGTAGAAGAAAATGATCGTGTAATCACAGGTTTTCTGTTTTTGTATCTTTATAGTTTCTCTGTTGCTGTTTTGAGGCTGACCACAAAGTTGTATCATTTTCTCTACTTTTCTGTTTTCCTTCCCTGCTAGTGGGGACAGTTCTGCTATCTTATGCAATGAAGAATGGCGAGGGTTGCCCTGAACCAAACAAGTTGAGGTTATGAGCTGATACGAAAGTGGCTAGGCCAAAGCTTGTTCACATTTAGCAACATTTAAATTCAAGATTCAAGTTATATGCCATGTGAATTATGTAATGTAAAAAAAACAGATCACTGAAATCCCAAGGTCCTCTAGGATCCTATCCCTTAAAGGCCCTGCAGAATTGTCTTCCTCATTCCATTTAGGAATGCTGAATGTAGTGTCCTCCAAAAAATCCCATCAGCATTATATTGAGGATCTGCCTGAAGGGTTACTCAAAAGCAATATAAGATGACAGGTCCCAGGCCTGTCAAGTGAGGGTCCAACCTGAGCCAGATCCTTTTAGACAGCACAATGTGGTTTCACTAGACCAGGGGTGGGCAAACTTTTTGGCCCGAGGGCCGCATCGGGTTTCCAAAATTGTATGGAGGGCAGGTTAGCGGAGGCTGTGCCTCCCCAAACAGCCAGGCGTGGGCCGGCCCCGCCCCCTATCCGCCCCCTCCTGCTTCTTGCCCCCTGATGGCCCCCCCGGGACTCCTGCCCCATCCAACCCCCCCCGTCCCCTGACAGCCCCTGGAACCCCCGTCCCTGACTGCCCCCCACCACCCCATCCAACCCCTCCTCTCATTCCGGACTGTCCTCCCCCTCCCCCCGGGACTCCTGCCCCATCCAACCCCCCCTGTCCCCTGACAGCCCCTGGAACCCCCGTCCCTGACTGCCTCCCGCCACCCCATCCAACCCCCCCTTTCATTCCTGACTGCCCCCCGGGGACCCCTGCCCCAATTCAACCCGCCTGTTGCCCACCCTCTGACTGCCCTGAGCCCTATCCACACCCCTGCCCACCCCCCCGAACTCCCCTGCTCCCTGTCCCCTTACCGCGCAGCCTGGAGCACCGGTGGCTGGCGGCGCTACAGCCGCGCCGCCCAGAGCGCCAGGACAGGCAGCTGCGCCGCCCGGCTGGAGCCTGCTACGCCACCGCGCAGCACAGAGCACCGGGTCAGGCTGGGCTCTGCAGCTGCGCTGCCCCAGGAACTCACAGCCCCGCCGCCAAGAGCATTGCGCCAGCGGCAGAGCGAGCTGAGGCTGCGGGGGAGGGGGAACCGCAGGGGAGGGGCCGGGGGCTAGCCGCCCAGGACAGGAGCTCAGGGGTCAGGCAAGAAGGTCCCGCGGGCCATAGTTTGCCCACCTCTGCACTAGACAGTCTTTTGAATAACTTTTAACCATAGTCACAGGATTTCCATAGTAGTCTAAAGCCACACATTTCTGTGTACAGTTCTAACAAACTTAGTTTAGAATCAGAATTCTAGTATATGTGAGCAATGATCTCTAAATATCTTTTCTCTGCAGTCTGTACAAGGCTCTCAGCCATCATCTTTAGGAATAACAAAGATAAACTCAGAAAATGTACGTATGCAGATACTGTAGTTATGTGATCATCCCATTCTTTGACGTTCTAGTTAACTCTTTTTTTTTTTTTTTTTTGTAGGGAGAAATGCCTGAGGGTTCACAACTTGTAAGTATTGTTTTATATATGTAATTTGCAAATATTAAAACATCTGAATTGGTTTAGCTTCAACTTCCAGCCATTTGAATCATGTTATATCTTTCTCTGCTAGATCGAAGAGCCCATTATTCATATTGTTCCCCATGTAGGTGCTTATAGGCTGTAATCAAGTCCTGACCTGAAACTATTTGCAAATTTGACACAAATAGTTTTGGCCATTCATAAAATGGCCAGAAGAGTAGGTGTCCCCCATCCCCCCCTTTTAACATTTAGCCCAGTGGGTAAGGCCACTCACCTGGGATGGGGTAGACCCAGGTTTAAACCCCTGCTGTGGAACAGATCCAGAACGGACTTTTTCAAATCACTGAAAATTCTGAAAAATGTGGTTTGACCCAAACTGATTTTGTTCTTTATTGACCTGCCACTGAACCAAAAAAATCAGTTTCGGCGGCATAAGTGGCAGTGTGCACAGTGCAATGGTGGCAGGAGAGTTTCCCCTACTGACATAGCTACTGCCACTCGTTGAGGTGATTTTAATGTGTCGATGGGAGAGCTCTCTCCTGTCAGCATAGAGCGGCTACATGAGCGATCTTACTGTGGACCAGCTGTATGGGTACAGCTGTGCCACTGTAAGCTCGCTAGTGTAGACATGGCCTGAATTAATGGGTGAAATTTTAATCCTGTGCACAAAAACTTATCTAAAAGGCAGATTCCCACCACAGCTCCAACTCTTAAAAGCAAGGAAATATGGATTTAAAGGGAATACCCTGCCTCGCACTCCTGAAATCAATCATTGTCAATGGGCTGGTGCCCATCCCAGAGAAGTACCTTCTACTGAAAGAATTGTACACACTACACTCCGTACATTCATCTTACTTGCACAAATCCTTAATTCTGATATCAGCAACAATGGCCTGTGCCTGGAACATGTCCAGGGCCCAGACTGCTGGAGGAATAATAGTATATTAAGGAGTTCCTGTACATCACGAGGGCTGTAGGCGTAAGGGCTCTGTATGGAGAGGAGTTGCAAGATTCTCACTTAATCACATGCTTCCAGAAGCTGGGGTTTTAATAGTCATGTCAAATATCATGAGACTCATGATAAAATCATGAGAGTTGGCAACACTGCTGGCACTAAAGTCCCTTTAAATTGAGCCAGAGAAGCCTTTGAAACACTGATTCCAGCTTAGACAAGTTTTTAGCCTGTGAATTTAATATCACTCCTTTGACACGCACACCCTGTACCTGCAGGCTCATAATCTCAGGCAGATGATGATGCCTATGTGAAGCCTCAGGGACTGTCCACACCAGGACAGGGGGCTGATTGCAGAATCAGAGGCCTATTGGTACATTTTTCACAACTCCAGGGCTGTAATGTTAACAATAGGCTTGTTCCAGCTCAGTAAACAGCACAAGTCAGTTCCAGGAAGGGAAACACCCAGTTGCTGCCGCAGGCAGGACCTATTTCTGAGCTCAGGAAAGTGAAACTTACTCTGTTGCACTGTCAAGTGGTAGCCATGGCTGCAGAAAACCCCAGGGAAAGTCTCCTGGATGAAGCTACATGTACCATCTGTCTGGAGTATTTTAAAGACCCATTTATTATCCAAAAGATTTTAAAAATTAGGTATAAATACTAAATAAAAGATTCTGGAATGAACATGCCTATTTGCCTTCCCACCCATAACTAGATCATCCTAGTGGTGGGTGAAGATAATTTATTAAAAGACATGGAAAATTTGAAAAAGACACAAATAGACATGTTCAGATTACTTAAAAAATACAAAAGCAGAGACTGTCAGCAGGGAGGTGACTGATGGGGGTCATCAGAAGGTATGTTTAAAGCCACAGGCTATAACTCTGAGCACGGTTGCCTTTTCAGGTGGTTCCTTACATTGCAAGGCTTAATTCTGCACTTCGTCCTGGACGGACAGTTGCCATCAAAGGAGAAGTGAATAAAAACCCAAACAGGTCAGTAAATTGCAGTGCTCTTACATCCTAGTAGCAGATCAAATTGTAACATGTAATACCGTCATTGTTCATTACTACTGTTTTTAATATCTGAGTTACTCTGTCATAAAGTCTGATTCTTCCCTACTTGCTGCACCTGCACAGATCCTCAATCCTACCTCAGGCTGACCATCTGAAGAGATCTGGATGTAGTTCTCTTAGGAGCCTATCAGCACTGCTTCTGAGTCAGCTTAAAGTTCTACTCTGACAAGTGACTGTTTAAAAATTTTTTCTTTTTTTTTTTTCTTAGCAGATCTGCATCCTGTGTATATTCAGGGCCAGAGCTGTTCAGTTTAAAACATATGTTCAGCTCTACAAAACCGTCACAGTTGTGTAACATGTTGACAAAACTTATCAACCAACCAAATACAAATGATGGAAAGTACAGTCTTCATGCAGCCCTATTCTACACATGTTCATGATGCTTCATTTGTAACACCTCACCTTCCATAGCAGATTACTTCAGACAGATCCAGGAGCTGATGAAATGCATCGCTGATTCAGTGCATCCAGTCACCTTAGAAGAGGTCCAGAATTCCCATAATAAATTCCTGGACATTTTCCATACTTATTCCACATGTGTAGCCCTTCCGATCAATGAAGCTTTATTGGATCCTTCTAAGACCATCTGGCAGACTCCAGTGACAGCACCACCCACTTGTAAAGCATGCTTATATATATATATATATATATATATATATATATATATATATATAATTCTCTCATCCTTCACCAAACTTGGATAGTGGAAGCAGTTAATAAGTGCGATAGTTCGGTTGTAAGGATTACTCCTCAGCAAACAATCAGGCACTTATGTCAAGCTATGACTATTTGAACTACAATAAATTTAACACTTTTACTGAATATCTATGAGAGGCGCATTGTGAGCAATTCAAGACCATCATCCAGGAGGGTCAGCTCTTAGTGAGAACATCATTGCAAGCCTCCGTAGATGCAACTGATACTGCTACATGGTCCATTTCCACTGTGATCATGATGCAACAAGCAACATAGCTCCAGTTGTCAGGCTTCCCTATGGAGGTACTGTAGATAATACTCTTGAGGACCTTCCTTTGGATGGTCACATATTGTGTTTTGGAGTCTACCAACTACTTCCTTCACACCTTGAAAGACTTGAAGGCTACTCTTAGATCCACTGGGATCTATACGCCTGCAAACAAAAAGTTTAGCTAGTCTCAGACATCAGAAATCTCACCCAGCTCATTTTTCTAGCTTCCGTAGTTCACCTAAACTCTCAGCCAAGAGCCCTGGATACTCAAAAAAGAAGACTGCTGCTGCCATAGCTACTTCATCCCAGCTACCCTGTCATCCAAGCATCAGTTTTGATGGCTTGGTCAAGAGTCTGAACCACTCACTCCACAGAGATTTACTGCAGCATTATTCCATCCTCCTCGCCCCTTTTGGATACCACCTCTCCCAATTTCAGTCTGCATGGGAGAACATAACATCTGACATATGGGTTCTGGAGGTCTTAACATTGGGGTTATTCCATCAATGTCATGTCCATCCCTCCCCATCCCTCTTCAGGGACCCATCTCATGATCAGTTCCTGAGTCAGGAAGTTGCTTCTTTCCTATGCATAGGAGCCGTAGAACCAGTTCCACTTCAGCACAGGGGGGAAAGGGGTTTTATTCCAAGTACTTTCTTATTCCCAAAAAGAATGGGGGATGAAGGCCAATATTAGCAGAAACAACAGAAATTCAAGATGGTGATCATTGCAGGTATAACTCCCTCTCTAGATTCCAGGGATGGGTTTGCATATCTCGACCTTCAGGACACATTTCCACATTGCAATTCACCCCTCTCACAATAGGTTCCTTTGATTTACAGTCAACCACAACTGCTTCCAATACAGCGTGCTCCCTTCTAGCCTCTCCTGTGCACCCAGGGTATTCTCAAAGGCCCTGGCAGTTGTGGCTGCTTCTCTATGTCCTTTAGGCATAATTGTCTTCTCTTATCTCGATGATAGGAATCAGCCTGAGTAGCCAATCAGGAGGTTCTATTGGCCGTACAAATGACAAAGTCCTTGCTTCCCATTTACGGCCTTCAGATCAGTCTCAAAAAGATCATTTTGATCCAGGTTCAACAGATTTCATAGGAACCTCTCTAAAGGTTGTTACAGCTGTGGACAGGTTTGTGAATCTACAGAATCTTATTGCTAAAATTTCATCAAGGAACTGTCTTCAGCTGTCGGGTCATATGGCAGCATGTGTCTTCATGACCCAGCATGCCAAATTACCTCCCCAGTGTTTCCAGGGATGGCTCAGGACAGTCTACAGACCAATAAGCAGTCTCAACAGACAGGTCTCCATTCCCCATTGGGTTCTGGACTTGCTCAGTTGGTGGAAGAACACCTTCAAAGTCTGTGCAGAATTCTCTTCTTTCAAGCTCCTCCAACTGCCATCATCATTTCAGACTCAGCCCTTTTGGGATGGGGAGAGCATGTTGGCACTCACATCATCCAGGGCAAATGGTCTTCACAAGAGAGTCTTCTGCATATCAACATTCTGGAATTGAGGGAAGTCAACTTGCTTCCACTTCTGCCACTGATCCAAGCCAAATCCATCAAGATCATGGCAATGTGGCCTGCATGTTCTACATCAATCATCAGGGTGGAGCACACTCCTCACTCTGTGCTGAAGTAATAAAACTCTGCAATTGGTGCATGGCCACCCAGATATTCTTCTCAGCTTCTTACCTTCTGGGTATATAGAACACCATGGCTCACGATCTCAGCAGGCACGTCTCCCAGAGTTATGAGTGGGAATTGGATTCATGAGTCCTCAACAGCATATTTCTGACCTGGGGATTTCCAGAAGTGGAACTTCTTGCCAATGCAACCAAAGCAAAGTGAAAGAAGTTTTGCTCAAGAGTGGGTCTTGATCCTCAATCTCTAGATGCCTTATTTCATGGACAAAAGGCTCTCTTTATGCTTATCCACCAGTGTTGTTGTTCTTGAAAGTTCTCAACAAGATCAAGCAGGACAAGCACAAGGTCATTTTGACTGCACCAACTTGGCCAAGAGAAGTTTGTTATCCTTGTCTCATTTGATTTACTTCTCGCCCACTGTGGCAACTTCCAATCAGTTCCCATCTGTTATTGCAGGATGCTGGTCAGACACTTCATCCCAAGCTGGAAGTTCTGCGGCTCCAGGCACGGCTCCTTGATGGTTCTTGGAGTTAGACACGTCCTTTCAACATGTGCTGTTAAACAGTAGAAAGGAGTCCATGCGACATACTTAACTTCAGAAGGGAAGGAGATATTACCTCTGGTGTACCTGCTCTTCTTTCCACTGTCCTAGACTACCTGTTGGAATTTAAAAAAAAAAAATCAGCTCTTACTAGGAATTCTGTCATTCATTCATTGGCGATCCCTCGATTAAAGGATGATCTCTACCACAAATTTACATAAGGGCCCTGAGATGACTCTGGAGTCAGATTCTGGAACCACAGATCTGACCACAGTAGGTACAGATATTTCCTGGTGGGTCAGCTGCCTGCTGGAAGAAAGTTCTTTCAAGGTACACTTGGTGGCTATGACAGCCTTTCATTTATTGGTAGAAGGCTTTTTGGTTTTTGCTCACTCTGTGTCAAGACTGCTTGCTGAGGTCTGATGAATCTTTTTCCACAAATTAGAAAACATACTCCTATATGGGACTTGAACCTTGTGCTTATGCCTTAGGAAACACTGCTTTGAACCATTAAGTATATGTTTGTTGCTTGAACTATCAATGAAAATAGCTTTCTTGGTGATCATCACTTCTGCCAGGAGGGTTGGAGAACTGGGGGCTTTAATGGCAGATCCCCCCTTCCCCCATTTACAGTGTTCTTCAAGGAAAAGGTCTTCTTGTGACCACATCCTACATTTTTACCTCAAGTGTTGGCTGAATTTCATATAATCAACCAGACCATTCATCTCCTGTTTTGTTCCCCCTCCCCGCACCGAAACTGCATCAGACAAGGAAGGAAGCTGCCTTCCACACCCTGGATGTCAGAAGGGTATTAGCCTTCTATTTGGACAGAACTAAACCATTCAGAAAGTGTCCCACACTCTGTTTCAATTGCAGAAAGATCTAAAGGATCCACAATCTCCATCCAGACTTCCAAGATGGATCTTTGGGTGTATCATTTCATGTTGTGACTCAGCATTCAGTCTCCTTGTAGAATTTTAGGCCATTCTATAAGGTTGCAATCTACTTCCATGGCATTACTCAAGAATGTTCCAGTTACTGAAATTAGCAGAGCTGGACATCAGTACATACTTTCTCAAACTACTGTGCTTTGGTTCATGCCTCTAGAGTTGATGTTGTAGTTGGCAATGCAGTTTTGTCTTCAGTATTAGACTTTATTCCAAAGATCACTTCTCCCTTCAGGAATACTGCTCTGGATCACCTTCAGAGGAGCACCCATAGGGACACTACTCAAAGGAGGAGAGGTTACTCATGTTGTATAGTAACTGGTGTTTGAGATGTGTCCCCCTATGGGTGCTCCACTTCAGGTGCACGTGAGCCCTCCTTCCCCATTGCTTTGGAATTTCCTCTGCTGGACTTTGTGGTAGAGAAGGAACTAAGGGGGTTCACCCATGCAACCCTGTATATCCTTAGTATAGGGCATGAGGCTGCATGGAGGGCGCATGCATGGGCCTAATGGGCACTGGTACCGACGATCTCCGATCAAAAGTGCAGGAGGTGCATGCGCACCTTAAGTGGACCACCCATAGGGATACATATCTTGAAGAACTCCAGTTACTGCACAAGGTGAATAATCTCACCTTTTGTGTTAGGATTAGGCATGGAATATTTCAACCAAACTGAATATTTCAGAACGGAGAACGAAAACAGAGAGCTATATTGGGAGTGTCTCAGTTTAGCCTCAATTTATAACACAAGATATCAACCAATGCTACACATCATGTTACTAACAATGTAAGACTCCCATATGCACCTGCTGGATTTAGCATTGAACAATTCTTACTGTCACAGGAAACAAATTTTCAGTGTGATGCTATGGACACTATGACAGAAGACACATATACGTGCTCTTTTAAAAATGATCCACAATAAAAGATGAGCAGCAGGAAAAAGGAACACTGAACTAAGAGAAAAATGTAAGGGTCCAATCCAGCAAACAATTATGTACATGTGTAGTGACTCTTGCAGGATCGAGGCACTAGATTTGCAATCATAGAATATTAGGGTTGGAAGGGACCTCAGGAGGTCATCTAGTCCAACCCCCTGCTCAAAGCAGGACCAACCCCCAGACAGATTTGCAATCTTTCCAACTAGGACTTATGTCAAGGTAGGTATTTTTTGATTTAACAACTTTGATGCTTGCTAAGTTCCTAATGCGCATAACAACTGTAGCCTATAGGATTAATCTGCTTGCTTGCATATATCTTTTCTTATAGTTTAAGTATTTGATTTATTGTAATAGGTTTATAAATTTATATTAAAGTAAGTTCAGCTGTAATGGAAGGGACCTACAGGCCATATCCTGTATGTTGAGCTAAGGCAAAGTTAGCATATCTATGTCTGGGACCTTTCATCCAGATAGCAAAGTCAACACACACGTGTGGGACCTTTCACCTAAATAGATAGATAATGGTAAAATGGCATAGGGGGTTTCCAAGTCTGTACGCTCAAACTTAACAGATACACCACAAGGAAAGAACCAAAATAATCAGGAGAACAAAAATAACCTGTGTGTATAATCTAATGTCATTAATATGTATGTACATGTCATCAATGTGTACAAACATACTAGCCTATGGAATAGTGTACCCTTACATTTTTGTGGGTAAAAAATAAAGTTTGGGCATAAAAGGAGGGTTCAGACACCTGTGCCCTATACAAGAGGGGCTTGCTAAAAGGCCTGTACTTGTTTTTCTTAAACTTTCTAAGTTCCAAGGGGACTAGGTTAAGCTTGGTTTCCCTAAGCTTTTGTTCTTAGTTTTGTTTATTAGGTTTTAATTTTAAGTTTGTTAGTTAAATAAACTCTAAGTTAGCTTCGATAGCTCTTAGCTCTAGCTTCTTCTAAGCTTTGCACCCCTCACTCAAGAATTATGGAACCTGAACCACCAAAGGCGAGGCTGGTCCTGTGTCTCTCACCATTAGGTTATCAAGAAAGGGTGTAAGGATATTAATCAAAGCTTTGTAGCATATAATACCATATGTATCTTTTAAAGAGCAGTAATACAATTGTAATTTTGTAACTAATTATTTAACCATTTAATTAAAACTTCATTTATATTCATAACAAGTCTTTAAGGCTATATCTGTCTCAGTGTGAGCTTCCTGTCATACCCCCAAGGGTCCTTTGTAAATTCTGTAAAGCCTAATTCGGAACAAAAACCTTAATATCTTCTAATCAAACAAATTGGCGAGCCTAAAACCCATACTATCCAAATTAATATTATTAACCTCCTAAATCAGGCAACAGACTGGTGAGCCAGCCAGGAGACTTGAGGTATGTGTGACAGGGATTTTCAGGGATTCCAGGCATCGTTAGACCCCTGAGAATCTCACCTGAGGCATAAGTAAAGAGGTAGAGTTGAAAAGAATCAAAGAGTTGGAAAAGATAGGAGATGTGTTAAAGAAGAACAAAAACTTAGTTCCCATCCCTATTGGCATGGTGGAACTGACGAAAATAAAAAACCTGCAGCGCCAATTACTAAAAGTAGGGCAAGAGAGTTAGTTCAGGCTAATACAGTACCTTTAGGAGCGGAGTTGGAAATTGAGTCTCAGGAGCCACAGGAAGAGGCAAAAGAGGAAGTCAGCAGTGCAGAAGCTACTAGCAGTCTGCAGATAGAAAAAAGAAGTCCCAGGATGGCATCACAAAAGGTAAAGTTGAGTGTCATCATAAAAAAAGCAACTAGTAATGTAAAGGATGAGATGAGCAGAGAAAAGGGGGAGGAAATATCCTCTCCTCTGTTAATGTCCGCCCCTGATAGTGAAGAGAGAGTGCCTTTAGAGACTAATTGTTCAGGGACTAAAAGATGCGGTGTCACAAGTGACACAAGTAGCTAGTGCCTGTGATGTAGTAATCTCTAGGTAACAACAAAGAGAGATACAACAACCAAGGAATGCAATTCCTGCTCCTCCACACAATGTTACATTGGGACCATATAAATCAGAAGACCCAGCCCCTGTGGGTGAACACTTACTGGCATTTGGGCGATCATCAGCATTGCCTAGGTCCCTAAAATTTTGTGCACCCTCTACACCTGCTTGGTATATGCTAGTATCACCTGGTGTACCGGTAAAACACCCTACTACACCAGATCTTAATGGACTAAAAAATGTCCTACGTTAGTGTGGAGATGCCTTAAGTGTAGAACATAGAGGTTTTATGGAAAGTTACCCTGCTTATCAAGGATTATTCCCAAAGAAAAGTTCTAATAGCTCTGATTTAAAAAAAAAAAAAAAAAAAGTAAATTTGGGTAGAAAAAGTCAAAACATGAAAATTATAGATTCAAACTGAAATAAAAGCTCAAATCCCAATCCGGATAAAACCCCCTCAAATTCTAATTCTGATTGCCCTGTAGCAGTTGTTACAAATATTAAAACCCTAAATCTGGTAGCTAAGCAAGTAGGAATAATAAAAAATTCTTCGGTTGCAAGGCATGCACAACGTGTACAAAAAAAACAGCAAAAGTTTTTGGCTTGCCAAGGGAAGATTGAATTAAAATCTTAAACTCACAGTGAATTGAGCATTATGGAGTACTTTGCCACTTGAGTTTAGGGTAGAAAAAAAAATCTTTTAATTTACTACACCCTTATTGTTGCTCTAAGGGTAAAACTAAGCCAAAATCACAAATTTAAAAGTAAAATGTTACAACCCCATAAAACCAAATGACAGGGTCGTGCTCAATTGCCTAAGCATGTAAAACAAAACATACCCAAACTATTATATTCAACCCAAAACTTATCCACAGTCTTATATACCAGGTTAAAAAAATTAAAAAAAAAGTAAAAAGTCACCTTTAAATATCATTTGGTTAAAGTAATCTCGTTGCCATCCAGTGGCTAAAAAAAATTGGCCCTTAAATAATAACTCAAAGGGGGGAGGATGTAAAATCTATACCTCCTCACCAACAAATTCAACTTCCCTAAAACACAAAATAGCTTATAAAACTTTAAAAAACAAAGCCATTTGTAATAATCTGATAATGGGGGCGGGGGGGGGGGAGTTTAACCTTATATAAACTTAAATATAAAAATAAAAAACAATATAAAGTGCTCATTATAGCCAATTTTCAAACCAAATCAAAAAGCAAAAAATATGTACTAAATGTAACATTTAAACTTAAGGTTCAAAATCCAATTATTAACTATAATTATAACAATCCAATACCAAATAATGTAACTTGTCCAATAATAAACCCAAAACCTGCTAGTGGTCTCACCACAAGGCCCATAATAAAAAAAGTTATTAATCAGGTTCAGTTTATGCATATTCTTGTAGTGTTAAATTTGTCTAAGTGGTATCTAAAAATTTTTTAGCTATTGTCAGCATACCAAAGTGGCTTCCTTTTTCTCAGTACAACTTGTAAATAAAATTGCAGCCTATCAACAACAAGCGCAAAATATTGTTCTGTTGGGGATGAATAATAAAATCCATAAACCACACACTTCTAGAAAAAAGCGTGGCTTAAATCTTCTTAAGTTTAGAATCCCTAACAGAACTATTTGGTTCAAAAGTGTCAATTTAAAACCAAGCGAATATTTAAAAAATTTGCAAACATATAAATTGTGTTACAAAAAAAAGCCAACCAAGTGGTCAATTCAATGTTACAAAAAATAAAAAAAATGGCCACAACAAAAGCAATTTACTGTTTATAATATGCATAACATAACCCAACTATTTAATAAAACCCAACGTAAAATTAATCAGCTAATCCCTTTAAACAATAATCAGCACAAAAATCAACATTTAAAAAAAATTATATGCTCTGCATATAAAAAATACGTTGTAAATGCAATCACTAATACATTCAGGGCTGGCGCTCCCATTAGGCGATCTAGGCGGTCGCCTAGGGCACTGCTATTTTGGGGGCACCTGCGCCCCCGCCGCCCGTAGAAATTTTGGGGCGGGACCTTCCGCCGCCGCTGTTGGGGGCGGGATTTCAGGGGCGGGACCTTCCGCCGCCTAGGGCGCCGGCAAAGCTGGCGCCGCTACTGAATACATTACAATCCTTAAAATTAAAAAAAGGTTCCTAACAATTAAAAATAAGCCACTGTTAAGTTGGTACTGTCACAAATGTTTTCAAAGGCTAAAAACAAAAATAAAAAAAATCCACGTTTAAATTAATGCCAGCATTTATCAGTGTGTGCTATATTATATATATATAAAAAATCTGTAACACCTCATCCCAACCAAAATGGCTGTTCTCTTTCTAAAAATTGTATAATGGCACAATCCTTATATGTCTCATTACCAGTATTTAACCCAAACAAAAATGTGTACAGGCAATTGGTAGCTGTCCATTCTATAGGTCACCTCAAAGGCGACATCTATAGGGAACGTGTAAATGCACCTCCCTTGGTGATCTATCACACTCCAACTGAAACCTAAAAGGTACCACAAATAGCCTGTTGCTCTAAAAAAGGGTCTCAGTATATTTGTAGGTGTAACGTGTTTAAAACAAACACTGTTCTGTGTAAATTGCCAAAAAAAAAAAAAAATTACAAAATTCATCGTCATGCCTAGTAAGGCTAACCAAGTAAAAAAACTCCAATAAAAAGGGTAACCTATGCTAAAAATAGCCAATTTTGCGTGGTTACCAATCAAAAGAGGTACCAATATGGTCCCTTAAAGTGTCCTGTCACAAAACCAAATTTTTGTTTTACTCCAAAGCAACCCACTTTAAAAAAAAAAAAAAATCAAGCTGTTTCCCCTATTCCCACTTTTAAAGACACCACCATTATCCAGTCCAACCCAGCCTATCAAAATTTAACTATCCAAAGTACATCCACCTTTCTGGTCTACATTCCCCCACTGGGGTTACAATTAAAGTCATTGTTGGCCTGTAAAAAACCCCACCTCATACAAATTACTAACAATATAAACAAAACCAAACAAGCTATTACCCAGTTAATAAATAAGGGTAATAAGCCTACAACAACTCCTGGGAAAAACTTTAAATTAAAAAAATGGGTTATTATCCAAAAAATTGCAATTGGAATTAATTTCCTTATTTTAAAATGCCTGCAGTATAAATCCAACAGTCCCAAGCAAAAACCTCAATGGCCACCAAACGTTAAAAATAATAAATATGTATACATGGTGCCCACTCCAAAAACTTGCCAGAGTCCAAAATACCATCTTTATAAAAATGGCGTTAAAACTGTCCCCACAAATACTTAACCACCTACATCCATACCTATGTATCGGGGTTCATTGCAAACCACCCTGTCAAAGGGGGGCGTGTAGCCTATAGGATTAACCTGCTTGCGCGCATATATATCTTTTCTTATAGTTCAAGTATTAATAGGTTTATACATTTATATTAAAGTAAGTTCGGCTGTAATGCAGGGGACCTACAGGCCATATCCTGTATGTTGAGCTAAGGCAAAGTTAGCATATCTACATCTTGGACCTTTCACCTAGATAGCAAAGCGCGCGCACACACACACACTTTCATCCAGATAGCAAAGTCAACCCACACATACACACCTGTGTGGGACCTTTCACCTAGATAGATAGATATACATTTTTGTGGGTACAAAATTAAGTTTGGGCATAAAAGGAGGGTTCAGACACCTGTGCCTTATACAAAAGGGCCTTGCTAAAAGGCCTGTACTTGTTTTTCTTAAACTTTCTAAGTTCCAAGGTGTCTAGGCTAAGCTTGGTTTCCCTAAGCTTTTGTTCTTAGTTTTGTTTATTAGGTTTTAAGTTTAAGTTAAATAAACTCTAAGTTAGTTTCAATAGCTCTTAGCTCTAGCTTCTTCTAAGCTTTGCACCCCTCACTAGAAAATTAAGGAATCTGAATTGCCAAAGGCGAGGCTGGTCCTGTGTCTCTCACCACCAGGTTATCAAAAAAGGGTGTAATACCATAATACCATATGTATCTTTTAAATAGCAGTAATAAAATAATTAGAGTTACAAAGTTACAATTGTACCATTTAATGAAAACTTCATTTATCTTAATAAAAAATCTTTAAGGCTATATCTGTCTGTGTGAGCTTCCTATCATACCCCAGAGGGTCATTTGTAAATTCTGCAAAGCCTAATTCAGAACAAAACCTTATCTTCTAATCAAACAAATTGGCGAGCCTAAAACTCATTAATTTTGATAGTATATTATTAACCTCCTAAATCAGGCAACACGACTCAGTGTACCTCTAAGATAATTATTGTATATTATTTGCTGAATTTTTCATTAAATATGCTGCACTCTGTCTGGGATGTATGTGCTGTCTCTTGCTATGGGTAATCTTAAAATGTTTTTCAGCTTTGCTGTTAATCTAAAATCAAGTGACTCAAAGGATATTGCACTGCATCTGAATCCCCGAATGAAAACGAAAGTTTTCGTGAGAAATTCCTATCTTTCTGATAGCTGGGGAGAAGAAGAAAAAGATGTCACTAATTTCCCTTTCAGCCCAGGAATGTACTTTGAGGTAAGGTTGCATTAATTAGGATGAGAAAACCAAACAATGCCTGTGTATTAATGAATGGAAATAATTAAATGGTAGCCTTTTAATCTCATGTAGTTAGCATGAGTTAGATTCAGGGACAATAACTTTCTTAAATGTGAGAGTAACTGTTTGGGACTGAATCTAAGAAAGCAGCTATTAAAGTTAAACTTGATTCAAAGTATGTTATTGCTGTGAAAAAAAAACACTTTTCTATTCAATCCCCTTTCTCTTTTCTCCTTTGAACAAGTGAAAGTGCCTGAATTAGCCTTTAACTGTTGCAAGTGATATTTTCAGTAAACTATGCTCTGTATGTCCAAGCTGGGTTCTTTCCCTTGCAGTTTTAATATTAAAGTTAAAAAAAAAATTTTTTTTTAGTAAGGTCCTACACTTAAGAGCAGAAGCTAGGTTTGTCTGATTCTGAATTAGACCACCAGAATCTTCATGTTAATCAAATTAAAACAAACTGAAAACCTGTTGTGTTCCTGTTTTTGCTTTCAGTTGTTAATTTTCTGTGATGTTCATCAGTACAAGGTTGCTGTAAATGGTGTGCACGTCCTGGAGTACAAGCATCGATTTAAACAGCTTGAAAAGATCAACATATTGGAAGTTACTGGAGACATTCAGTTACTGGATGTGAGGAGCTCGTAGCATCATATTCTTCCACCCTATGTTAACCCTCTGCTGCCTTCTACTCAAGTACAAACTGGTATTGAACAGCCCAGATCCTTGTCCCTTATCCAAGTTTCTGTATTGGTGCTTATCACAAAGTTGAGCCCCAGGAGTCAAAATCCTATTAGACTAGATCTTCCCCAGTTTTCAGTATCTTGGCAAACTAAAGTCACATTATCTGCTTCAGTAGGCATAGATCTCCTGTTATATGAAGAATTCAATTACTGTACCTAGCAATATAAAGATTTGCTTTATGGTATTAGAATAACTGCAAAATATTTTGTAATTTAGAACACAATGCTGTACTATGGAATGCTAATAACTATAAATTCAATATGGTCTGTTAAGAGCTGTGTATCTGAAAATGGACGGTCAACCTCTTAAGGGATCTAATCAAGTTCTAAGTATATTTTAACCCTTATTGTTTATATGCAAAGTTAAATGGGAATTACATAAGGAAAGGGAGAGCACATCTACAGTCTCATTGCTTTACTCTGGTTTTTATGTTAATATAATTTGAAATTAGTAATATTAGACCAGGGTAAACCTGGAATAATGCTATGATGAATCAGAACCCTGCTATATCAAACTAGCGAAGTTAGTGTTAGCTCTATATCTTGAAAAGGTATTTCAGCCCCAAACCTAAAACATCTAACCGACGCTACCACACAGTATGTCAGCTTTGCTGTAATTTTTTGAAAACAAAACACCCTCCCTGGGGGCCTAGTGATTTTATTTTCTTATCTATTGCACTGCAGCACAGATGCTATAAGCCACTTCCCTGACTTTCATAGTCACGTGAGCTCCTGCTCCTAAGTGACATAAGTCAAGTCCATAGAAAAACCCCTGGCCATTATGGTGGAATTCTGTAATTTTAGCTGAGATCAAAGTGAAATAACGCTGTCTTCTATTTGGTTGATTTTGCTAGCTCTTGTCAATTTTTGGAGCTGCAGTATTATAGAAGAGATTCTAAAAAAGAGCTCTTATCTTTCTTTTTGATTCAGGTTGCTCAGGAATAGAAATAGTTATATCTGTGTTATTTAAAGGGTGTGGACCCATGGACGCTATGCATTAAATCTGAGCTCAGAGGAAATATTCAACATGTTGCTAGTCAAGAGTGTTCACCTACTACCCCATTGACTAAGTTGCACTATAGTATGCTATCTGAAACAAACATTTTGTAAAAAATACTGATTAGCATATACATGGACCCCCTAATGCCAACATCATTAACATGTCCCTGAGGAAGTCTTTATATGATGCATTTACAACAGTTTACAAGGAAAAGTCAGTATTGTCTGTGATACCATTTCCCTAGAATATATGTAGGCCATGAGGTTAAAAATGGAAGTGTTCTGTGATCCAGTATTTCTATAACTTCATGTCCTATCTAGTTATTTGCTAATGGGGCAACTTGGTGTGGGGACTAAAATGTGAAATACAAGTCTTACAGAAATAGTCAGTTATTGCAGTTCAAATGTATAATAGATGCCTTAGGAATAAATGAGTTGGCTGCTGTGAAATTGTATAAAGCAAAGATGACCTTCCAAAAATTAAATCTCAATTTTTGTGAGCTATAACTAAGTATTTAATGTTTGTCTTTAAAGTGTGTATGAGTTCTAGGTTATCTTTTGATAACTAACCCAATCACTTGCCATATTATGCATATGCTTCAAGCAGCATGTGAAACTCGTATTAGTTAAATGTATTAATTTAGGGTATATCTTTGACTATGCTTATAGACCATTATTAATTTATCTATTTACTGTCCCAGTACGTCATTTGGAAGTGGGGATGATGAGGAAGAAAAGGTGTGGGCTGATATTTCGTGATTAAGTTTTTCTACAGGCTTAGGGTTAGAAGCACCAGGAAGTAGTAAAGTTAGCTTTTGGTAATAGTACCTTACTAAAAAATATCAATCACAACGGCCAAAATTCCAGGTAATTTTATGAAATACACTGAAGGGGAGAGGTATAAGATATTTCAGATTTTATTATTGGAGTGGTTTCTAAGTGGTAAGTACTAAAGGGACTGATCTAAGAATAGATAACTTACCCTTTGTTTTCTGCTGCTTAGTGTACTTTAACTATGATCACACCTACAACCAGGCCCATTTAAAAGTGCCCATACTAGACAGTTACACTGGCATGTAATTTAGATTTACTTTTCACTGTTAGTCTTTTAAATGAAAAGTACATTCCAGCTAAAACATGCTTCTGTAAACAGCCTCCTCACTAAACATTTAACCTCAGCCTAAGAAAAGTTGGTTTTTACAGCACTGGCATTGCCTGGCTATCTAAAGAGCACTATATAAAGATTATTTTCAGTTAACTTCACTTTTCTCCTAAAGTCCCTTTAAGTTTGACTTCCACACTGTAGTGTAAATCCTGCAATGGGAACAGTTCTTATTTTCTAAACTCCTTTAAAGTTGGATTCTTGTATAGTCATCCATCTCAAGTACGGTCAACAGCCTTAAATGAGTATTGCTGGCTTCTTCACTTATTTTCTTCCACAGTTAAAAAGAACAGACAGCAATAGAATAGGTAACATCTGCCCCTTCATCCTTCATGGAAGATTCTGAAACCAAGGTAGTTAAACTCTCCCATGTAGATGGAATGCCTGATTTTCACACATGGGTTGTAAGAACCTAATAAATTCACATAACTAGTAACATGTGCACATCCCTGTGATGTATCAGACTTATGGCATAATGGTGATTATAGTAATCACTTTTTAAAGCAAAATTAGTGTTTTCTGTAGCTGTTAACAACTACTGTTTGAAGTTATAGGCTGGTGTAATTGAGACTCAAATCCCACAGAGCATAAAGGATGAGTGATTTAAACTACTGAGCTAGCTACTGTGAAGAAAACATCTCACAAAACTGTAGCTTCCGTAGTCAGGGACTCTGCTACTAGAAAATGCTTACTGTCACTGTGAATGATTAAAGCTGCAGCAAACTTAACAGGATAGAAACTAAGTTCAGAAGAAAAAAAAACCAGAAGTCTGTCCCCTCTACAACCTTGCAGCACATTTTAGTTTATGAAAATTCACCCCCCATTGTCTTTCCTAAACTTAATTCATACAACTGTTTCTACAATTCACGGAAGTCAAAAAGCCATCCTGTAATTTTCAATTTATTAATAGTTTTGGAAATTGTCATGATCCTGAACAGTGTATAGGCAAGATCTTGGCATTCTACTACAAAAAAAGGTATTACTCTTAATTGGAGTGACATAGTAACATTGTGACAATCTTATTAGCTCTTATGTGAGACAGATATTCACATCTCATTATTTAGACTTTACAATGAAGAGGTAATGGTGCTTCTTAGAAGTAGCTGTGGAGTGGTTCTCCTAAAATAACTTCCAGTTGCTGAATTGTCTTCTGGCACTGGTGTTCTACTTCTTCACATTCATCTAAAAAGCAAACATTAACAAAGATGTAACTAACGTATATGCCTATCTCCACCCTCACCACTTTTCTTATGTTGTAAGATCTCCCCACAACCCGTTTTGTGAGTGTGTCTTTTCACACTGTATGCTCCTTTGGGCAGGGTGTTTGGGAAGCACTTACTATTTGGGCATTACTGCAGCTGAAAAGGTAATGCAATAAAAATATTTTTGAAATAAAGTGGTTTTTCCACTCACAAGAGTGTGGTAAATGTAATGCTTCATAAAAACCTGTCCTAAAAGCAGTGCCACAGTCTGATTGTTTGGCACTTAAGTGGTGCACAGGCCCGGTGCACAGAGGTGAATTCCCATCAGTTAGTCTATGGCTCCTAAACAATGCATCTGCTTGTTAACTGAAATTAAAAGTTCCATTAGCACCTCAGGTGTCAAGTCCCCGTATACTAATTGTCAATGTAATAGTCATTTTAAACGAATAAAAGTTAACACTGAGGACAGTGGATTTTTAATATTTGTCAGTGATCGATCACTGTCTTTGTTTACATTTGTTTTGTATTATACTAGTATTTCAAAATGGACAACCCAGATATCCTGGTTATCAACTGAAGCATTGTAGGACATTACCTTCCATTAACTCAGCTAAGAAAGGGATGGATTCTGGTAACAGCACCATGTAGTTCTCCTTTAGTTTCCCTGCAAGTTCTACTAAAGTAAGCAGAGCAGCAAATCGGACCTACAATAATAAAAAAAAGACAAGACACTATATAGGGAAACAAGCAATACAGCATATTCTCTGAAACATAGCTTTTAATAGTCCATGTCTTAGATCAATTTAGTTCTCCTCCCAGTGCCTTTACTTGGGGAGAGGGGTAATAAAGTGAATTCTGGGAACTGAAGTTTGCTAAACTACTTGGAGCTGGAAAGCCTGCATCTCTACAGGAGAGACTGTAGTTCAGTCTCCCATATACATAAAAATGTAGAGCCAGTCACATCTTGCAGGGGAAAAGGACAGAATTAGTCAAGAATTAAGCCTGGTTGAAGGGATTAGACAGAGTAAGGAGGGTTGGGTTTGGTAGGAGGTGGACATTTTCAAAGTTAGCTGACAGACTGTACTCCCTTTTTAAAGTCTTCAACAAATTTCCACCTCCAATGGGTCCTGAAGCACACTCAGCTGGTTAATAATTCTGGCCAACCGAACTGCAGAGTGAAAGGACCCCCATGTAGAACACTGCCACCACCTCCCTCTACATTACATCAGCGGAGCTCCAGCACTTTTGCTGACTGCAACTGTGACAGTATCATCGGAGGAGTGAGACAAGTCTTTTAAGAGGAAGATCCCAAACCATTTAGGACTTCAAGTGTAGTCCCAAGCTGCATCTTAAGTACTGTCTATAGAGCTGTTTTTAGAGTGCTAATCTGAGCCCCGCTGGCCTGAGTGTCCACGCAGGGTGGGAGGCTCACTTCCATGGGCTGTGTAGACATACCCTAAACGTCAAGACAAACAGCTTGAATCCCACCAGGGAGCTTATAACCATCCAGCAAAGCTTATGGAGCCCTGGTGTTTGTGCTCTTGAAATACTAGCCCTCTTAATAAAATGACTGCTGCATTCCATGTCAGTTCTAGGCTCCAGCTGGTCTCAAGGTATAGCCCCAAATGGAATGCATTATTGAAGTCTAGTCTCTTCATAACAAAAGGACAAATAAGTATAGCAAGGTTCATACACAAAATAAAAGGTCTCTCTTTGTACCAAGAGTTGAAAGCTGGGCTCCTAACTAGTCTAGGGTCTAATAAGACCCATAGATTACACACCAGGCTCACAAAGATAGGCTATGGTTGCTTTTGAAGTTGTGATTAACACTAATTCTTCCAGTTGCTCCCCACAACCTATCAAAATTAGCTGAGTCTTAGCCAGTTTGCCTTCATCACAATCCCACTCACAAAACAGTTAGTCATCTGTTCTGCTGCATCAGCAAGTCTAGCAGAAATAGAGCTGGGTGTTATCAGTTTACTGAAGACATCACAACCCGTCATTCCTCATTAACCATCCTAAGGACCTAATATACTTCGGCATGCGAGGATTAGATTTTTATCCATAAATGTAGATGTCACCATACACACACAAACCCATGAAAAAATATTTCCTTTGATAATCAAAATGTACAGATAGGCTAAGAAAGAAAAATGCTGCTTGAGAACTTAAGAGTTTGGTTTGTATATTTTGACATATGGCGTTGACCATTTGTGTTTTAATGGTTATAAGGCTTTAACTTTTTGAATCTCAACATCTACTGTCATTAAATAAATTGCTTGACTCCCCCCCATCCAACTATGAAAATTTAAATAGATCAAAATTGAAAAAATGCTTAAAAATGAACATGGATATCTTAAAATGATCAAATATAAACATTGAATTCTGTCACACTTAGATATACTATAGATGTAGAACATGAACAAAAGACACAGTGAAACCCTTCTAAAACATAGGTCAGTTCTTGGAGGCTGATGAACAATTGCCCATAATTATCTTCTGGCATCCACTCTGAAGCTATTCCATTCACACTGTAATAAAGGACCATCTGTATTAATAATACCAGTGTGTTACCATAAAGAGCAAATTTCATGTCAAGCACTGACCCAGCCAACCCGCAATCTGCTTTATATGCACAGCATTTTAAACACATATATTCAATTAAGAGATAATCCAGCTTCATACCTTAGGTGATATGTGCCTTGTCTTCAGCAGAATCTGGTAGTTTAGTGGTTTCCATAGAGAATCATCTGCCATTGCAATTGAAAACTGAGCTATACATGGAATCAGGTGCATGGTCACTCTTTCCTGGAAGTTCTCTTCTCCTCCAAGCATGTTTTCTAGCTGCAGGAGTAAAATGATCACAAAGCAAGTCAAACAGAAAGGCCCAACTGCTTAACTGAGGCTTAAAAACACCCTGCTGCCCCCTCACCCCCCAACATCAAGTTAACATTTTCTCAAAACGTGAGTTCAAAGCCTAATGGAGTGAGATTCCAAAGGCCAAAGTATTAAGGAAGATAAACACCAGTAAGATGAAAAATCTAAAAAGTTACATTTAAAAATGTTGATTCCCCTTAAATCTTTCAGCTATGAACAACCTCTTCTGGGTTTAGGATTTAATGGGACCATTGTTTACTGGCACATGAAAAATTCAGGTTTAATTCTTTGGGGTGTCATATCTTTGGCTGATAAATGCTGTCTGAGAGCCTGCAGAGGGAGTGCACTTGGCCTGCAGGAGTTGGGGGAGAAGACAGAAAACGCCTTTTCATGCAGCAGTGACCCATCCAACTTGGATGTGTTGGATGGCACCACAGAATATCTAATTGTGTGACAGGGGCAGATTAAAAGGTCTGAGCAAAGGAGAAGGAGCTGGAAACTCCTGAGTTTTGGGCAAGTCACTTAATCCTTCCAATACTCCAGAGAGGTAGGCAAGTATTTATTTATCTATTTTGTAGATGAGAAAACTGAGGTGCAGGGGTTATTTAGGTAACGTGTTGAAGTGCTTTGAAGACAAATACTAAAATAAATAATAATAATTAATAATAATACAATTACTGAAAACAAAACGGGAACAGGGAGAGATTAATCCAAAGAAGGTCAAATCCATGACCAATTACAAGGAATACAATCTGAACATTTAACAGTCAGCAATAAACCTTTTAAATGAAATGGGAATACAATACTTGGATAATCTCTTTTCAATGTATGTGTCGGTACCTGGTCAACTAGGGGCACCATCAAGGTTTCTGCTCTCTCTTTGCTTACAAAACGCTGGGTATCAAAGAGGAAGATTTTGTGCAAACAGTCAAGGATGAACTGCAGCAATAAGCAGCTCTTTTCAGTGCTGTTCTCAGAGTCAAAGAAAGCTTCATCTGCATATGGGGAAAAGAAGGTGAGGAAAAACCATGAAGAAGCCACTTGCTCCACAACTGGCTATAATGAAAGGAGAGATTACTTAGCAGCCAATGTTACCATCACTCTCTTTGAGAAATAAGTAGTAAATGGCCTGGATATCATGTGATTAAATCTAGTCCACATATCCCTATGAAATGCAAGGTGCAATATAGCCTTATAGCTCTTTGCAGTTCGGAATATTGTTGTTTAGACGAATGCTGCTGGATGTGGCATACAGCTGGGGAAGAAGGGGAGCACACAGCTTGTGGGAAAGGTGCTAGGGATTAATTGAAGAACCTGACAATCAGTGCTACTGATGTACACGCTGCCTAGGTATGGAAAAGTCCAGTTACCAATGCATTTGCTGGTTGCCTGAGTTTTGAAATGGGGAAGGGAAAATGAAACAAAACAGCAGCAGATATTTCATCAAGTTGAGGAGCCCAAGCCTGGCTAGTGTGTTGTATATGGCCATGTCAGAGGAGGCAATGAGTGAAACATAAGAGAGCAGGGTCTTGAAATAGGCTTCACTCATCCCACAACTGCAACTTTGGCTGACTCCAAGAGAAATGTCATGAGTGGAATGACTTCCCCTAGTTGAAGAATATTCCTCTCTTTGGACTTCTGGCCCACGCACCCCAACTAAAGACATCCTTTTGCATCCCCCCAATGAGTAAGCCACCTTGCTGTAAGATGCAAGAGAAAGCAGGGAGAAAAAGTGTGAGGGGACAAGGGTGGGAGGCATGCAGAGACAGCAAGCTTACAGTGATCTAATATTTCAACTGTTCCTTCTTTGATAACTATAGTAATTGGAGACCTACCAGTTTTGGAGATGTTAATCTGATTCAGGGTGTAAGCAAAAGGCTTCACTAAACTACCAGCAAACAGGGTGAAAAGACCCTTGAGCTTGTCTGCAATGCAATCGGCTAACCGGTAGAATGTCAACAGTCTGTCCTTTGAGGTGCCCTCTGATTTGGACCAATCATATAACTGAAAGAGAGAGAGGGGAAGAGGTAAGTTTTTGCTACATTAATGCAGTTGTAAATACAGATGTGCTAACACCAAAGGACTATATTCAAATTCCTACCTTGAAGAAGAGGGGTCTGAAAGAAACCTCCGAAAGCTTCATGACCATGCTAATTAAACAGCTAATAATATGAGACTCTGTTCTACCAACTTCCTCCAGATCATCCTAGAACAAGTGGAAGGTATAATTCAAAAATCGATACAGCCTGATGAGCATCTTTTAACAAAGTCTGACTTTATCTCTATGTTTAGGTCCAAGATACATTTGTGTAGCTAAAGTTTTCTATTCACAAGGAGCCATCTCTCACTGCACGTCTCTCATAGCTGAATACACAATTCTCAAAGATACAGAAAATGCATTTAGCAGGAAACAACCTGACACATTCTTATAAAGAACTTCTAAAATTAACATTAGCAGAAAACCACATCCATTCTTGCTCTTTAAGAATTGCCAGTACTCCACCTGCGAGTGCTCTGTTCTGAAGTCCAGGGCTTTCATGAAAAATGCTGTCAACTCAGACTGATGCGAGATGAGCTGGTCTCTCTCCATAACTGCAATGTGCTCTTTAAGAATGTCCATAAGGGGACCCAGGCGGTTCTGTAAAAGATCAAACAGACAGTAGTGTTACCCCATAATTAAAAAAGTCACATCCACAGATCATCAAATCAACTGAACTCCTTCCACATTTTTTTTTTAAATTAAACAGGTGACAATCATTGTCTTTAAACAAATAAACATTCCCATTCACAATGTTGGAAACCCAAAATTTGCACCATTAAGAACCCAAAAGGTGTATCTGACTAAACAAAATAAATTTGATTTAACTGATTTTCATTGCCCAAGCCGAGAGAAATAAAAAAGTTGACAGGGTGTAAATAACCTGGATTTTATAAAATTCTTTCACTTCTGGTAATCTAAGGCACTATCAATAAAAAGTGAAGACATGTTTGTTTACAGTTTATGACTTAAATAGGCAGTATCCCTTTAAAGAGTTTTCTTTCCCTCCCCATCCTGGCAGCAAATCTTAAACGCCCAAGCATGAAGTAGTAGCGAGGCCCAGAGGAAAGCTGTAATTCCTAACGTACGTCCCTAGCAAATAAATGAAAGCCTTTATGAACAGAATTGTCTCCCATACTTGCCATCTAGCACGTGAATACTGTAGCCTGGTGGACCCCTCCCTGTTCTAACTTTTTTGGTTTAATATAAAAACGCATATTTAAACTATAATTATATTTCCATTCACTTTACTAATGAATGAAAAAAATCATAACCTTCCAAGCAGTTGCAAGTTCATTGTAACACTTGGTAATCGCCGGCAAGAGAACTCTGGGACCAAGCTGTGTAGCTAACATAGTTTTCAGTGATGTTAAACGGAGATTAAGCTGGGATGAAGGACCCATTTCCACTGCAATCCTTTCCAAGCGAACCACCTATCAGAAAATCCAAGAACAAAAAAAAACAGTGAAACGAATCTTTCAAGAGCTGATTTCACAATAATCTCCTCCAGAAAAATATTGTAGTCTAGGAACCAACAAAGAAATCACCTACTTAATTTTAAAAGGTTTATACTCAGTTTAATTAGCACTTGCAAAGCATTTTGGAAATGAAAAGCACTACATTAGTGTTAAGAACAATTATTAAAAACAAAGAGCCATTGTAGTTGACTCATATTGGATTCTTGACCAGTTCAGCTGTCTGTTACTACTTTAAACACTACAATTTATGAAGTTTGTATACAAGACTTTTTCTCCTTCAATACATGAAAACTGAAAAAGGGGATTCATCAGTGGAATAAGCAGAGGGTCATCACATCCATTCTATGTATAAAAACTGGAGTTTTTTTTAATATATACATTTGATCAACTTACTGGTGCAGGAGAAAAACCCTCAAAATTCACTTCCCACCTCCTAAAGTAGCAAGCTAAGTCTCTGAAAGGTTGCAGGAGGAGAACACCAGCGGCATCATTCCATGACGATTTACTCAGGGAGGCTGAGTAGAAGCAGTCAGGAGATTTCCCCCAACCACCCAGATGGCAAAATTCTCATTTTAATTCACCGCAAAATCCTGCATGACCTCCATAATTTGAGCTTCCTCATTCTTGCCCCCTCACCCATATTAAGACAGTGATGGCTCACCTGCAGCAAAGCATCCAACAGATAGGGACTAAGGAAGTGTGCTAGTGTTGCCACAACTTTCAGCAGCGCAGTCACCGCGCTGAGCAAGTAAATCTCATTGGAGACCAGCTCCTTTTTGTGTTTTAGTGTCTTCAGCAACGCTGGCATCAGCCTGCAAATAATAAAGTAAAAACATACAGAAAGGTAAATCCATTGTCAGTTGCAAATTTGGAGGCAAATTTCCAAATAGGCCTCAATCCAGCCTATAAAACTACAGGCACAACTTCCATGTCTAAAATTTCTACATGCACAATTTCAGAGTCTATTTTTGAAAACCTGGCCTTCTGGGATTCACTTCTCTATTCTATTTCTCAAAAAGTTGTGAAGAATATTAGATTTATTTTAAGGCCCCACTACACTGTGAAACTGATCATTCTTATCAAGGCTAAGGCATTCTTAAAAAGCTGTTTATTAAATGCCTGAGTTCCATATGAACAGGCAGAACTAAACAGAGTTGTATCATAGCTATTTTCCAACTGCTGAACAAGGTTTCTATGTTTTAAATACAGCCAGGCTTACAGTGGTAATATAGGCCATTTGACAGATTCTGCAAGAACTTCTGTGATTATTAAATGATTTACAATTTTTACACAATTAGTGCATCATTTGCTTCAGAGTTCTCTCACTATAAGTACTCAGGAGGACTCTCGGGCATTGGGAAGCCTTTATCCATTTCTACAAAGCACACTGTGCATGTACAGACTGCCAATTAGTTTAACAAGAGTTTAAGCCAGTCTTTAGTAATACACTTCATCTGATGTAGTTCCTGCGGCAGTGAATCCTTTTATGAAAATGATGATACCTTGGAAGCTGAGGTACTGCTAGTGCTTTCAGTGTATAGGTGACTTCGGCTATACACAGCAAAGAACTTCCCATCACATTCCTTTCTTCCTTCCTCTCTGAAGAAATCAGGTCAATGGTGGCTTTCAGAACAGGCACAAAAGGCTCTGGATGGTCTGTGCCAAAACATTTGCACAATAATTTGAGGCTGAACAAAGCAGTCTGCCTGTTGATGGCTTGCTCCTCTTCCTCTTCATTTATTTTACGCTGTACAATAGTGATTAGCTCTGGAATTAGTTCTAAGAGCTGCCGAACCTAAGAGAACGAAAGAACACAAATATGAAATTAAAAACATAGCTAGGTCCAGATCCTGCAAGTTACTGTGGGTGGACGGACCACATTTTGGTACTCAAAAGGTACACTGCTAATGTGAAACTTTCATTTCCATCTGAAAATTCTACACCTGCCCTTACACACGACACCTCATTTCTACATTAGCAGAAAGGTGCAAACAGTTTAAACAAAAAGAATGGGCTTAACCCTTTGCCTTACTTGGGCCTTCTGCCAACGTGTGCGCTGCTGCAATTTATTGTTCAAGAGATCCATTGCTTTACGTCTCACAGAAGGCAGCTGGTTGGTCATCAGTCCCCTAATGACAGGGATAAATGTCTGTGTCGGCAATAAGGCATTGACCTGTAAAAAACAACAGCAACAGAAATGTTCTTTCCTGTACTGCACCATCCAACCCCCCAAAAAGTAAAGAAGTGTGGACTTCCTGAGAGCAAAGAAGGGATCAGAAAAGAAGGGAAAGCATTTCCTGATAGTGCTTTGTTTGGGAAAGGAAAAGGAGAAAGTAAGTTCCTGCTACAATATTTAACTCTCATACCCTAACTGCTAGCCACCAATTAGGAAATAAACTACCTACTACTTGCTCTGCCTCATTTAACCCAAGGATTCCTACACAGTTTTCTTCCACTCCAGGGCGCAGTTGGCTAGATATCCCTCGCCACCAAAATAATCCTTCTGACATTGCTCCATGCACATTGGCTAGGAGTTGTGGGACAACTAAGTTTCTAAGGGAAGAAAATTCAGCACCAGTCACCCTGAGAACTGAGGAGACCTCTGATCCACAGCTCCACTATTGCTGCTAGGGCACCAAGCCAACATAGCATCTGTATTTCTGATTAAAAAAAAAAAAAAAGGACTTGAAAAAACACAGTAAGGCTTGTCACTCCATTTAAATTCTTCTGGAGAAATATTAACTAACTAAAAGTCCACATTAAAAGTTGTAACTAGAAAAAACACCAGAAGGCTATTTTCTTTCTGACAATATCTAGATGGCTGTTTCCAACCACCAGGATACTTAACAGAAAAATGACCATCACTGAGTTTACTTCACTTCGTTTGCTCTGCCTAATAATACTGCTGGCACTAGAAAATTAAAGTAACAATGCATCGGGTCCCAAATTGGTTGGTAAAGATTACTAATGAATTATGTAACATTAAACCACCAACACAAAAACCTTATACAAATGTCCCAAAAATAAAATGTTATATGCAGTACTGTTGTAGCCATGATAGTCCCAGGATATTTGCAAGACAAGATGAATGAGGTAATATCTTTTATTGGGCCAACTTCTGTTGGCGAGAGAGACAAGCTTTCAAGCTTACACAGAGCTGAAGAAGAGCTCTGTGTAAGCTCGAAAGCTTGTCTCTCTCACCAACAGAAGTTGGTCCAACAAAGATATTACCTCACCCACCTTCTCCCACAAAAAATAAAATGTAACAGAAATGTTATAATGATTTAAAAAAAAAAAAAAGGAAGGAAGGAAGGAAGGAAGGAAAAGCAAAGCCAGCAAGTGGAGTAATGAAAACTCACTTTATCTAGCATATCGTAAGACTTATTGAGCAGAGCCCTCCAAAACTTTGCTGTTGGTTTGTCTGCATTTTCTTCCACTGAGTGTGCCACAACATTTATGTAGCGAAGAACTTCTTCTAATAATCTAGATGGAAAAACATATTTTAATGAATAACATTTACAAAGTGATTTTATTCCTGGAGGGCAGGACATTTCACAGACAATAATGAGGGTTAATAAAATACCCAGTACAGAAAACTATTTACACATTAGATCTAGATATTAAAATACAAAAAAACGTTAGGAAATAGTTCAAGTTGAGCGCACATATTAAAAAGAGTCCATCTAATCCTCCAACCATTTATCATCATTTCCAAAGAATAATAATTCTGCCCAAAACCTCGGGAAATGTATGAAAGCCTGGAACCAGGTATTAGGTGCAGCACTTCACTTGTGCCATACATCCCTTTTTTTACTTACTGTCCTCCCATGCAAGTTACACCTCCCTCAAAAAACCTAAATTTTGCTGCACTGAAACATCTACTACATTCAGCTCTTTTAAATTACATCTGTGATGACTGTAATACTCTCATTCTGACAAAAGGGCTTTCATCGATAAGGGATTTTTTCTGGGCGTGAAAGAGCAACAAGTGTTTTGGTTAGAAGAATTTCAGATATAATTTCAAATTTTTAGAGACCCTCTTATCATGGCAGTTACATGCTCATGTAAACACATGAAGTCAATACAATAAAGTAAATACATGAAGTCACGCAAAGCAGACAGAATTAATTTTTAAAAAAGCAAAACCAAAAACCAGACAACAGTTAAACCAACTGAAAAACAACCTGCTTGGTGTATCACTAGAGAGACATTAAAGAAAATCCTTTTTGTATTTATTCTCTCCAAAATATTTTTTCAAACACCATGAAGAGATCCCACTTAACAACATCCTTAACTTGTAACGAACATAAAACGTTTATAGGGTTTTTTTCCCCTTTTGTGTGTGTGTGTGTGTGTGTGTGTGTGTGTGTGTGTACCTCTGCTCCAGCTCCTGTAGCTCTTCAGCTCCATCACATTCGACTATCTGATTAACAAAAAAAACAAAAAAAACCCAAACAGTTGTTAGGACTGTATTACAGTAACACACTGGAGCTTCTTCCATGAAGGATATGTTAACATTTCAAGTACAATTTTTCTGCAGCTGTAATTTAGCCATAAAAAAAAAAAAATGAATGACAGGATGAAACCCAAGAAACTCAACTAAAGCTTGTTGTAACATTTTTATAGTACATTTATTGCTGATGAATGACATTGGATTACTGCCTCAGGTAACTGACGTCCTCATGGAAAGCACAGGATTGGCATGTGCAGTGCAAGCTTGCCTCATACTATTCTATCAATGTTTCAAACCTGAGATGGAGGGATCACCTCTAAAAAGAGGAGTTGAGTTTCCATGGCCTTTCAGGCCTTGGCCTCTCTGCTGAGAGTACCAGTCAAAGTGCCCAGCCTACTAATACCAATTGTAAAAGGCGGATTTGTGATTGGACACTTATCCACTAGAAAGAGACAGACCACTGACACATTTCACGTAAGCCACCAAACTGTAGTCAGATCGATTGAAAAATGCTACAAACTAGGGCTCAATTTGAATCAGTGAGCCTATAGGTGAAAAATGTCATCTCTCATCAGTTCTCTGCTGAGCCACCCAGTTCCCCTAAACTGATGTTTAAAAAAAAACTTTTTTTGATTCTTTAAGATTTAATAGTATAATTTTTCACCCCCGACTTAGAGTTTTACCAGATTCCAACACTATATGAATTCACAAAATTCCAACACTATAACTCAAAAGATACCTTATAATATATAATTCAAAAACAAAAAACAAAAGGTACCTTGGAGTTATAATGCTGGAATCTGGTGAATCCAGATAGTGTGATATCAGTCAGTTATTGAGGCTATTTGCCATTGACTTAACTGTGGCCAGGATTTACCCTGTCTTTTACCTAATGTTCAATCACACAGGCTAAGTCTCTTTGTAAGAGAACTGGAGAGGAAAAAGAGAAACCCCCCCAAAAGTCCCCCAAACTTTTACTAACAACAAATTGCAAAAAGGCTTCAGAACTGTGTAAAAGCCAGTCAGCCAAATATACTTCAGAAAGCTAAAAGAACAGATGTGCTCAGAATGAAAAGAAAACCAAACCACTTGACAAAAAAAAAATCTGCATTACCTTTTTCACAAAACTTTGAGAAGCCAAAAGCTGTGCCATGAAGGAGACAGATAAAAATTTAAAATGTCGCAGTTGTTTGCCTGAGTGAGACTCCACATTAAAAAGCTGCACTTCTTCATCTTGTGTTTTCGTCTTGCGTGTTAATTTTTTTGGTCCAGGATCATCTGATAAAACATCCCCCCCTCCAAAAAATTATTTTTTCAGCCATGACTAAGAAAAAAGCTTTTGATTACCAATTACTAAAACTGAAATAAAATGTTGTAACAGTTAAAGGCCAAATAAGTGCTGCATTGTTCAGTAGTTGAGGTAAACTTGGGTAACTGAGATATAGGGTCCAATCCTACAGTCCTCACAATGGCAAAATCCCCATTGACTTCAACAGGAATTTTGCTTGTGCAAGAATGGAAGGATCAGGCTCAAAAGAGTCTCCTACAAAATGCCATCTGAAAGTCATCAGTTTTCTCTCCCCACTGTGTTAATTTTTTCATCATCACAGTGACTCTATACGATAGGCAAGCCAAGAGCTCAAGCAGAATAGCAGGAGCACTGTTCTGAACTCCAGTCAGCTTTGTGCTAGCCCTATTCATTTTGCAAAAGTCCCAGAATCATCCCTATATTAAGTCAGAAGCAAGACACTAAAATACAGGAGAGGGAAACATGTCTCCATTTCATTAACTTCTAATACAAATATTAAGATTTTGTCTGATTCTTTCTGTATTGTAAGTTGTATATATTTTATCTTTTCTTTTGTGTCTTCTGAAAAAGCTATATGGGAAATGGGCCACGAATAGGATGGCACCAAGAGGCGGAGCGGGCTGGGTCACAAAATTCTAGACTGAGCATATTTGGAGATGTTGCTATCAGGCCTGTCCAGTCTCCCTTTGCTGAAAAGTGTCACGTAAACATCAACAAGGAAGGGAAACTCCTTACAACACTTAAAAAATGGATTTTTTTTTGAAGTATCAAGACATACTGTTCAATGGGTGCCTCCACCAGAAACCTGGACTTAACTCAAAATTTTAATGGATTTTTTTAAAGTCCCTGTATTATTTTTTTTGTGTGCTTTAAAGAACAGCCTTATAAAACAAGCATATGCTATATTATACATGCTATGTTCTATACACTAACTATTATGGGTGGTCCCTTTTTATTTTAAACTAAACTACTTTGGAGAATCTTACTGTATTCTATGAAGGAAAAATACTATTTGGCCCTGAATGCTAATTCAAAGTATTCTGAAATGAATTTTTTTTGGCACAAAAAAGGTATATAGTTCTCAACTGTAGTTCTAACTGAATGAGAGGGAGAGAGATGCAATTAAGGTAATCCTGCAGCCCAAAACCTTGAACAACAGAAGTAACATTACGGTTCACAAGCATCTGTTGGTTCTGCAGAGCAAGTCTGTTTTGTGGTTACCTTCTTTGTTCTCTGGCAGTTTTGTTAAGTACTGGATTATTTTCATCAAGCTCTGGAATTGATGTTGAACACTAAACTTACAACAAACAGAAATCCAAAATTCAATGTCTGTTTCCAAAACAGCATCCTGTTTAGGGATTAGAGAGAGAAAATATTTATTTCAAGAACTAAAAATAAGAGAAAACACGTTTGTTGTTGAATGTGTATGAATGTACGGTGCTAGGGAATGTTGCTGGATATGATAACAACAGCAGCAAGATGTGTTGGTAGACCCATGTCCCCCAGAGACCAACAGCTCATTCCACATACTAAAGACTATCGAAAAGCCATACTGTGGTAATGACTATGGCTTACCACTAACTTCACTATTTCAGATCCAGCTGATCAACAGTGAAACGCTCCACAATATTCCATTAAAAATCCTCTAACCCAGTTAGTGTTCACCTGAAAAAATTCTTTGAGGTAGAAAAAACAAATCTCTTTTGCTACTGCATCAGTCAGTTTGGTAGGGTGTTTTTTGTTGTCGTCTGTCTTTTTTAAACCCAAACAGAAAACTATTAGATTTCTAGAGCCAAAGATTAAAAGAGGACATTATTAGATTTGATTTTTCCATCCCACAAAGAGATGGCCAGAACTGGCACATGAGAATAGAACCTCAAAAAATATCAGCTAAACAAGAGCAAAAATAAGATGACAATGATTTTTACAGCACAGACGAATTTTTTTCCAATTTTTGACAGGTACCATGTACTGAATATCAGAATTAACCTCTAAATGCATTAGAAAAGTAGTCAGTAGGAAATTTATTGTATTTGCTGATTTTTGCGCAAAAGGAGAAAAAAAAAAAAACGCCTCAAAAGCCTAACTTGGTCTTTAAAACAAACAAAGCAAAAAATATGGGCCCAACTGAGCCAAGACTGGAGTACCACATGCATTGCAACCTAGGCAGGGCTGAATTTGGCCCAATAGCTTATGAAATATTACAATAGCTGTGCTATTAACATTGTATGAGATAATTAAAACTGAAAGTTGTAATCTACCTAACTTTTTCCCATTAATGCTGTTTGAATAAATTTCAGTATGTCACTCAGCCTGGACAAAGAAACTAGACTGATCTATTTCACTTTCTGGATACCCTGCAATAGCAAAGTGCTGTTGTGTTTGGGTTCACAATGTGGTTGGGGACTGTGAATTGAAAAACCTCCATTTATAAAAAAAGTGTAATCACCTCCTTTAAAAAAATAAAAACACACCCTGAATTTTGAGCCTAAACTATTCTAACAGTCTCCCTTTAACAATTTCCATGAAGATCCTGGCTACACTACAAAACCCCATACATTTCTGTGATACAATATGGTTTAATTCCCGCCTATGTGGAAGAATAAAATCCACACCAGAGAATCTCATTTCAGTAAGACACACAGGCAAGGAAAAAATGTTTTAACACATAATTACTTAGACTGTAAGCAATTTGGGGCAGGGAATGCCTTTTTGTTATGTCTGTACAGCACCTAGCACAATGGGTTGCAGTCTATGATTGGGGCTCCTTGGTTTTACAACAATACACATAATAAACTTTATCCTCATGTTTTGGCAACAACAGTGCTTTCACCGATGGTAATTTTTGTAGGGTAGTCAAGGGCCTTATCTCACAACTGAATGGAATACATACTAGAGAGACAAGGTGGGTGACGTAATATCTTTTATTGGACCAACTTCTGTCGGTGAAAGAGACAAACTTTCGAGCTTACTGTAAACTTGAAAGGTTCTCTCTCTCTCTCTCACCAACAGAAGATGGTCCAATAAATATATTATCTCACCCACAATGTCTCTATAATATCCTGGGACTGATGAGGCTACACCACCACTTACATTGAAAACATGCTGTTATTTTCAGTTTGGACATTTTTACAGTTAAAAAGAGTTCACCCCCCTATGGTTCTGACCTTTTCTCCATTGGTTGCTGCAGTCACTGTTTTGGTCACATGCTGTTCAAACAGGAGCACCAGAAGAACCCAGAGGAATCGTTCCCCTCCCAACGTATCAATCAGCTGAGCCAGGATGGGCAGGCGTCTGTGCTCAGGCACATGAGGCAAGGCATCCACAAACACGTGTATGATTTTAATAACTACCTCCTCCACACTCTGTGCAGCCTCTGGAGAGCCACCTTCTTCAGCCTATAAACAGGTTAGGGAGTTCAACAAATTATCCTAAACAGGCACAATCTAATGAGGATTTTATATGCACAGAAAAAGAGGTGGGAATTGTTCTTGTGAGACACATAAATCAAAGCAAGACCACTGCCAAACATTACAATCACAAGATAAACATCTAAAGGCTTCATCCTGCAAAAATGTAAGGTTTGTTGATATTACAAAAGTCTGCACTGGCATAACTGTGTACGAGCTCCCTTAATGTAGATGTGCTGCACCAGTGCAAAGTGGGGCTAACAAAAGATTGGATGTTTTTCTAAACAATTTTCAGTTATCGAGTTTTCTTTGAGTTTTAGGAAAGCATTTTATTAAAATGCTCTCAAGTTGACTGGGATTTTGAAAATTACTCAGCAACAGTCTAAATTTATTCCCATGAAGTCAAAAGGAGATTTTCAAGGGAGACCAATGCTGAGCACTTTTGAAAATCTCACCCTCAGCACGCATTTCAATTCTTTCCTCAAATTTTACACTTTAATAAAAACAATTTTGGTAGGACCTAGAGAATATCAGCTCACTAACAGACCACTATTATATATACACATATATGCTTACATAGATTTGTTTTCACATTTGGTAATAGCTCCATTATTCAGTAATTAAAAGTTACTTTTCAAAACGTACTGGAGAACAGCTTCATTTCTCTAAAAGTGACATGCAGAGAAAGTAAAATGGGGTTTTTCTCTTTTTTGTTTCTTTATGATGTATGAAGGGGGCCTAAAAGGTTTTCCAACCAGAGATTTTCTTCCTACTTGTGTTTACATTAGAAATTCAGATCTCACCCACCACATTGTTCATGAAAACCCATGGATGACTGGAGTGTGTTAGGGACAATGCTAAGTGAAAGCACATTCAGGGAAAGTGTTTTTATTAAGCCTTTTTCTAACTCTCTGTGTGTGTTTGTTTTGGGTTTATATTCATTTAGCTCAAATGGCCAGAAATAAAGAGTTAGAAGAAAAGAAATGACATTCCCATTCCCATAAATAAGTACTATAGTACATCTGTGATCTCCAATGAGTCCAACAAAACCAGCAAAGGCCAGATTTGATACTGCTAATATTTCTTTGATAAGTAAGTTAGAAAATATTTTTTTAAACATTTCAGGCCACATTCAGTCATACAATCTGATAACATATGGTGTTTTAATCAAATCATTACTGGGCTTTTAAGTATGTCACTGAGACCTGTACACCAAAAACATGCTTCAGACTAGCTATGTAAGCCATCACTTTCATTCCACCTTCTGTAAAATCCATTTCCACTCCCCTGGATAAGGAGGCTACTTTTTCAGTAGTAGTACCTCTATCTCGATATAACGCCACCCGATATAACACAAATTTGGATATAATGCGGTAAAGTAGTGCTCCGGTGGATCAAAACAAGTTCAATATAACATGGTTTCACCTATAACGCAGTAAGATTTTTTGGCTCCCGAGGACAACGTTATATCGAGGTAGAGGTGTACTTTTTATTGGACCTTAGGGCTGGTCATGTCTGTCATAACCAGTAGAAATCTCAAGGAACATGCTATAAATTATTTACTAGTGCCCTAAAAACAAAACAAAAAAAAACCCACACCCAAAATACTGTTCAGAGCCTTCTTCTAATGAAAGAAAACATATCTCACCTGTATAAGAGCAGGAATAACCATCTTCACCGTCTTATTAATTATTTGGAAACTATAAGTATCATCTAGACGCATGACGTTTGCCCCCATGAACGTAAAAATGGGCATGATATTATGGAGAACTTTGTCCTGAAAAACAAAGCCCCAAAAAACTCCAGGTTAGTGTTTTCAGTTTTAGATATTAAACTGATAAGAACAGATACTAGATAATGTTTTCACCTAAAGCTACTAATTTCTGTAAGGGTCTGTAGGTGTTTGTGGTTTTGTTCTTCTCCATTCTCCCTCCCCGTCTCTCAATACACTTTAAGGCTTTTTGACCCTTTCTTTATCTGGAATAATATATATTATTTTTAAATAAATAGTACTTAAGTTTACTATAACAAAGAAATTAGAGAAAACAATCCTTTATTCACAGATTTTTTTTTTAAAACTGACTAGATTTCTAGTTGACGGTTTCCCTTGAAGTTATAGAGAGCAACTATGCTGAAGGGCATATAATATTTAAACATCAAAACAAAAATCTAAGTAAATTGGTAAAGAAAAGGAATTAAGAGTTAAGGCTGACTAAGTCTGTCATGTTCTTATATCCAGATAATGCAGTACTGCTGTATGCAAAATCACCTATGAGTAGATTTTCAAAGACACAAATGCCAATTAGGTACACAACTCCCATTGCCTCTCAATGGAAGTTGGACACCTAACTGCCCCTCTATCTTTCAAATACCTGCAATACGAAAGATGACACGTGAGGTAACGATTGAGCAGCTGCTTTAAATTTTAGTTTTCTGACTTCCTTAGGCTACCTCACAATCACAATGTGAAAAAAACACAAATTCAATTTGAAACTTTTCAGTTTAATGTAGCCTAGTGCTGTGAAAGCTCTAAAGATAACTTCTGACAATTCTTTGAATAGTGCTGGTGGCACCATCTTGCTAAAGCCTGTGTGTCACTGGTTTTATAAGAGCACAATGAAAGGAGGCTGTGAACAGGTTTCCCATCCAGGCTTAGCAAGCAGAATAAATAGGCCATGTTTAGAAAGTTATTTAATATTCCAGGCAAATATATACTTTATTTAAAAAACGAAAACCAGTCACAGATCCAGTATTAAAGAAGGATGGAAAATTGTTTTCATGTCATATACTGGGTTCCCATAAAGCAATTAAAAACTACCTGTCTAATACATTTCAGTTTAATCATGGGGAGGAACACTTTATTTTTCAACTTCTCAACTGGTAGACTGAACAACAGGGGAAAAAGTAACAAATATATGCCTTTATATACTGATACACTTTAACACCACTTGTGTAACTTATTTTAACAATGGTTGCATATGCAAATTTCAGCTCACAGAAGAGAACTCCTATTTCAGAAGCAGTTTCAAAGACTTAAAACATTATTAAATAAAATCATTACACTGTCGCATGAGATAAAAACCATTAAGAATACCTTTCACTGTCATATCTGGGCTAGGTGCTCCCCTATGCTGCATAGCGTGGAGGGGAGAAAGAAGAAAAGGAGGTGCAAAAGGCCATGAACACAACAGAAGGGTGGGTGAGTCATTTAACCTGAGGGGGATAATGTCATGCTGAACCATATTGCCCTTTTGTAATAAGTTTTCCATTCCCCGTGGGGTTTTCTGTGGGAGGGATAAGACGACCCTTGATAATTAGTGATTAACAACACCATGACAAAGTATCTTTCTGTTTTTAAATAAAAAAATGGGAGTGGAAATCTCTTCCAAAGAATTTAAGGGACATCTAATTTTGTCCCGTTTCTTTCAGGAGTAGTTTTCTCTCCTGAAGTCCTCTATATCTTTAAGCTTTCTGTCTTCCCCTCTCTTAAAATCAGAGACAAAAGAGAAGAGTTGTTGTTAAACCTCACACACAACTTACAGGGAACATGCCAGCAGCAGTACCAAGCAGTAGCAGCGCGTGGTGATGTGTCTGAGGCATTTCTGATACCCTGACACACTGAACTACCAGCTCCACATTGAATTTCTCTTTATCAAGGATATCTGCAGAGAGGGGGAAAAAAAATCTTGCTTAGTACTTTTTAAAAAAGAAGATCACCAATGTTAAGAACAAACATACTATTTCAACCCTAAAAAGCAGATAATGTACAAAAGCTAGGGAAAGTTTTCGTGCTCAGAACTGGAAGCTGTAATTTTTACCTGACTGGATCCTGCTGCCATCTGGGGACAGTTTCTGACAGATGTTTAACAAACAGCTTAGGATTAGCTGCTTTGTATATTCCATATTTTCCTGTTCTGTTGTTGAAGTTTCCAGGCATCTAAAGATTCAGGAGGTAGTCAGGGGTAGGAAGTGGAAGGATGAAAAATAAATTTCAGATAAATTAGTGGACTAGTCACATCTTAAAAATTCAAACCAGAGATAATGTTAAAACAAAGAGACTTCCATAAAAACATCACTAATCTTACACAGTATGCGGAGAATTTTCCTATTTTATCTCAGATTATTTTACCTCAGAAAATAATCACTGTTGTGCACTGAAATGTCATTTGAACACTTAATGTCACTGAAAGGAAAAGCTCACTGTATCACCCACTTCCCTTTGAAACATCCATCTTCCCTTAGCTGTAAAAGGTAAATTTGAAGGTCTGAAAACTAATCACCAAATCTGTTAAAAGTTTGTTACAAAATAAAGGGAAATTTAGGGCTTTAATTTTCACAGACTAGGTCTCAAGGAGGCAGACAGGCAATTCAGCAAGGCTCTTCCTGCCAAGATATCACATGTTTGAGTAACATCTGGCTTTGAGTGCTTCTTAGGGGGATTGGGAGAGGTATATGTAAAAACCAGTAAACATCTGGAAATGGGGCAAGAGAGGAATAGCAGTAATTTCATTAGGCTGCTTTAAAAAGGGCAATATTACTACTTTCTGTAAATCATCCTTTAGCAGCCCTGAATTAGGAACCACAAGGTCAGTGTTGTCACCACCACCACTACCAGCGGAGGTTTGCATGACCATACAGAAAATCAGGGTTTAGGGAAACCGTTGCACTCTCAAGCCCCTTAATATAGAAATAAAGCACACGTCTGACAAGCTGTGTATGTTGTACCACTCTCAAAGGCCCACCATAACATTCAGTGTACAATATTGACAGCAGCCGTGTCCTGCTCTCCTGACTAAAGGAGTTAAAACAAAGGGCGCACCGATATGTTGCTGCCACAATGTTTAGGTATTAGCCCACACTCTAATGTTTTACCTTCCCTATTAGTGAGGAGAGAACAGGTAATGACTGATGTTTCTTATTAATTTTTAATGACGTGTCATTACCTGGCCAGCAGATTAAAAAGTGCAGGTACTAGCACCTGAGGACGCTTGACCTTCTTCTTGTGCTGCAGTAATTCCAGGATGAGTGTAACTCTCTGCCAGTTCACACTGCTTATTTCAGGTACTGATTCTGGAACTTGGGGTTTTCTAAAAAGATTAGAACTCAAGAAAATCAAGATATATTCCAAGAAAATGAACTGAGCACAGTTCGCTGTTAGAAAACAAACCACCACAACTTGGGTTCAGATTGCAAAGGTTTTGCATGGCCTTTCAAACAGAAATAGAATCTCAGGATATATCAAAAGAAAAACAGATCCAACTGTGTTAAAAAAAAAGAAGTTAAAATACAGTGTGCCTACTGTACAGACACATACCCAAACACAACCCTATAATCCGAGATGGGTTCCTGCGGCTGAAATCATTTTTCTGTTATTAGTCAGTTGTCTCAATGCTGACCCGCTGGGCATCCAGCTAATGGACAATGGTCTCATTTTAACTACACCTGACCAAGAAGGGGAAGGGCATCTTCATGCACTGACTCCCCAACTTAGTAAGGAAGGCTTTAAACCAAGTTCAAAGGGTTCAAAGGGTAGGTGACAAAAGTGCACAAATAAATATAAAAGAAGGTAACTTTAGCAGAGGATTAGATATTTGGGGGCAGGGGAAGGACATGGACAATTATAGCAGGGTCACAGAAGTGACGAGAGGAAAATCAGTGGGAGAATCTGCTCAGCATTTTACAAATGCCGATTCACAAATGCAAAGGGTATGGAGAATAAACAGGAAGAACTGGAAGCATTCATGCACAAGCTAAATTATGACTTAACTGGCATCACTGAGACACGTTGGGATAACTCTCATGACTGGAATATTGGTACAGAGAGGTGTAGCCTGTTCAGGAAGGACAGGCAGGGTAAAAAGGGAGGAAGTGTTGCATAATACATCAAGAATATATACACTTGTTCTAAGGTCCAGAAGGAGGTGGGAGGCAGACCAGTTTAAAGTCTCTGAGTAAAGATAAAAGGGGTTAAAAAAATAGGAATGACACCATGGTAGGGGTCTACTATAGACCATAAATCTGGAGGATGTGGGGATGAGTCACTTCTAGAGTATCCAAAACACAAGATCTGGTAGTATTGGGGCACTTTACTCAGACATCTCTTGGAAAAGTAATATGGCAAAACACAAAATTTCCAATAAGTTCTTGGAATGTACTGGGGACAACTTTTTGTTCCAGAAAGTGGAAGCAGTAACCAGAGGGACATCCATTTTAGACGTGATTCTGATGAACAGGGAGGAATTGGTAGCAAATCTGAAGATAGCAGGCAATTTGGGTGAAAGTGATCATGAAATGATGATTTCATGATTCCAAGGAAAAAGAGGAGAGAGCAATAAAATGAAAAGACAATGGACTTCAAAACAGAAGACTTAAACAAATTCAGAACTGGCAAATAAGGTTCCCAGGGAAGAAAATCTAAGGGAAAAAAGAGTTCAGGAGAGCTGGCAGTTTCTCAAGGAGACAATATTAAAGACAACAACTGCAAACTACCCAATGCAAAGAAGAGATAGGAAGAATAGTAAGAGGCCAATATGGCTCCATCAAGCGTTCTTTAATGACCTGAAAATCAAAGAGGAATCCTACAAAAAGTGGAAACATGGACAAATTGCAAAGGAAGAGGATAAAGAATAGCACAAGCAAGTAGGTACAAAATCAGAAAGGTTAAGGCGCAAAGTGAGTTACACCTAGCAAAGGACATAGAAGGCAATAATAGGAACTTTAAAACATTACAAACAAGAGAGAGATGAAGGAAAGTGTAGGTCCTCTACTTGGAAGGGAAGGAGAGCTAATAACAGCTGACATCAAGAAAGCTGAGGTGTTCAATGCCTATTTTCCTTCAGTCTTCACTGAAAAGTTTAAGGGTAATCAGATATGCAACACAATTAATATTAACAAGGGGGAAGGAACATAAGCCAAAATAGGGAAAGAACAGGTGAAAGAATATTTAGATAAATTAGATGTATTCAATTTGACAGGGCCAGATGAAATTAATCTAGGGTACTTTAGGAATTACATGACGCGATTTCGGAACTGTTAGCCATTACCTTTGAAAAATCTTGGGGGACAGATGAGGTCCCAGAAGACTGGAGAAATGCAAACACAGTACCTATCTTTAAAAAGGGGAACAAAGAGGACCCAGGGGAATTATAGACCTGTCTGGAAAGATACTGGAACAAATTATTCAACAATCTATTAAAAGACTGAGGGGGGACTTGATAGTCTCCAAACATGTTAAGGGCTGTTATAAAGAGGACGGTGATCAACTGTTCTCAATGTTCACTTAAGGTAGGACATGTAGTAATGGACAATCTGCAGTAAGGGAGATTTAGGTTAGCTATTAGGAAAAACTTTCCAACTATAAGGGTAATTAAGCTCTGGAATAGGTTTTTAAGGGAGGTTGTGGAATCCCAGTCATTGGAGGTTTTTAAGAACACTTTAGACAAACACTGGTCATTGATGGTCTAGGTTTACTTGGTCATGCACAGCACAGGAGGCTGGAATTGACTTCTTGAGGTCCCTTCTAGCATACATTTCTATAAGTTTTCCTCTGATAAACACAATCTAAGAAGTAATTTAATGAGCAAGACCCTCTGTAAATCAACTGGGTGAAGGAGTTGCATACAGATGAACAGAGATAGAAAGAGAAGGACTGACTAACTGAACGAAAGTTCTCTCTCCTGAACTTACTTAGTGAGGGTATAAAAAAATAATATGACTGAAGCTTTTACTTAAAAATAAAAATAAAAATTGCTTTTTAGTTGAACGGCAAGAAGATTTTGTCAATATCCATTAAAAACTAACTAATGCACTTTCTTTACATATATGTTAATAGTAAACACACACAAAAATAAGCTCTGGCCTGACTGTGCGCATCAAGTTCAATATATGATTTTAAGGTTGTTGGGTAGGGATAGCTGTCTTCTGTATCAAGCACTCTGTCAGCTCTTTTAAATAACATGGGGAGGCTTTAAACTCTGAAGTCCTTGGGATTCTTTTTCTTCTTTACAGATGTAGTCAAAGAAGTTCCTATGCCTTCTATATATTTTATGACATTCTCTCAACAAGTGGTTTTTTCTAAATGCATATAGACAAAGGCTGTAACTTCTACATCTCTATTCCCATTACCTCTGCTGCTGTATTTTCTGTCTCCTAGTTTGCTGAACGGTAGCCAGAGCTTTGGCTTTCTCAGGAGGGTCTAGCTCTACACTAATCTGCTCAGCATCAACTGAAATCTAGAGCAAAAAATAAAATAAAATATTAAGTACATATGAGCAACAGACATCTATCCACCCACCCAAGTATTTATCCGGCCTCAGTCATCATAATAGCTCTGAATGCCTGTCCTAACTGCATTTCTTATGTCAATCAGAATGCAAGAACAGTTCTCATCTATGTATTACAACAAACAAATTACTATTAAAGCAACAGTTACTCTCAATGTATTTGGAGAAACACTTTGATTTTAGACAAAATTACTTTTTTCATACAGAAAATAAAAATGAAGTAGAGTGGAATGTTCCTCCTTCCTCTGAAGTTCATTATTACAACATAATGAATACATACAGATGTGATACTTACCTTTTAGGAATACTATTTTAATGCATCTGTAATGCATATTAAATTGCATTTTAATGTGGTTTATATGGCTACTGATGACTATCATGTTAAGAATTCCATAAGCAATAAATATAATTATTGATTGCAATTTAACCTGAAATATCGTAACAATTCTGAATAGATTCCCAAGTCCTAACAGTCTGCAACTTACCCCTTTAAAAACACTGCTAATTGCCTGGGCACAAAGTGGGTTTTTGCAATTTAACAGTAAATCAAACAGAACTCTCAATAGCTTCTGTTGCACCTTCCCATCTGGCAATGCAGCAAAGAATGGTTTAGTGATCTGCAATGTTAAAAAATAAATAAATATTTAACGAAGCCAAAAACAGGTACACTCTTTAATGGCAAAATGTGAAACATGGGAAAATCTAAATTATTTTTACATCTGTATATATAATGATTTACATACATACACACAAATGCGTCAGCCACATTTATGTACACATTGTCCCACTTTTGTGACTGTAATACAATATTTGAAAGAAACAATTGATTTCTATTCCAAGCAAAGATATTTCTCACTTATCTTACTACTATTTCTTGACATTACATATTTTCTTTTTGTTTCTTGAAAAACAAAACTTTGAGGTAAAGCTGCTGCAGTGGCTGAGGAAAAGTAAATAAAATGGAGCAGCAGCAGCAGCCAGGAGCAACCCTGGATACTTATCTTATTAAAAACAAAAAAATTAAAGGAAAAAAACACTTTTACTTTTCAACATTTTAAAGAAAAAGAGCTTTGAGGTATCCGTTTGGAAAACACTTCAAAAGAGCTACTTGGATCTGGGAAACTGGTATGTAAAAGAGTTTCATTCAGAATTTAGGGCCTTCTAACTTTGAAAGAGTCCTTTTAAATTCCCTCATCAACACACACATCTGCTATCTGAATTTAAAAAAATATATATATATGAAAAACTGTTCAGAAACACCTACCTGCCCAAGTGCTGTGATCTGGAAAGTTGGAATTCCTTTGTAAAGCTCCTTTGCAATGTGCAGACTTCTGATGAACAAATCCAGACTCTGCTGATCCTTGCATAAGAGAGCAGCTGAATGTTCACTGTATTTCCCAAGGATGAGATGCAGAAGAACAACTTCATCTTTCAATACTGTCTCAGGTTCCTTTAGCACTTTCTCCAGCAATCTATCTATTGCAGGCAACAGGTGAGACAGTATCATCTACAAGTGAAGAACATTTATAAGAAGTTGTTGTTTTTTAAAATCAACTGTTGCTTTAACAAACTTTCAGAAGAGCAGTTTCATTTTTAGTGCAGTATCAATCACTGATATCACACTGTGCGTTATATAAGTATAAGAAAAAGTGTCAAGGCATGTCCTTACCTCTAGGATGCGCCTTCCACGGTGAACTTGGCATTGCAGGGGACTTTGCCCATTAATACCCCTCCAGTAACAGGGGGAAAAGGAAGGGAGGTAAAGACAGCTGGGGGACGGGGCTGTTAGAGGGTTATAGATTGTTGTAATAAGCCATATATCCAGTGTCTAGCAAAGTTATGAATGAGTTATGCTAGACACTAAAAATCTTGGACTGAACAGAAAGACTGGATGTATGCAGTATTGTTGTAGCTGTGTTGGTCCCAGGATATTAAGTGGGTGAGGTAATAGCTTCTGTTGGTGCAAGAGAGAAGCTTTTGAGCTTACACAGAGCTCTTCTTCTTACGGACCTGAAGAAGAGCTCTGTGTAAACTTGAAATAAAAGACTTACCTCACCCACCATGTCTCTCTAATATCCTGGTAGCGACATGGATACAACACCACTGCATAAATCTATGCTCGGTTTTTCAGAGTAGTTATGATTACTACAGCTCCTACAAACCCTAAGTTTCTGGCAACAATGGCAATCATTCAGTATGCCATTCACAATCCTTTTAAATATGATAACCTGTTATACTGTATTAAAGCTCACATCATATCTATTGCCATCCATGGTTTTAACGCAATGAACTAATGCATTCTACAGCAGTACAGAGAAGAGAATTCTGAATATACTGCTTAAAAGGGAGTTAAATACACACAAAATAAATCTAATTTTAAAACAGTGAACATGCACAGAGCATGTGTTATTACATTATAGCTCTCGGTGAAATCTTTCTAGAAAAATGTTCTTGAGACCTTGTTCCAGAGTCAGTAGGACTTTAAATTTGCCTAAGGACTCTAGTGCAGTGTCCTACAATAGAAAAAGTTCATGGCTGGGGCATGGAAATGTTTGTGATAATCTTTGAATTATATTTTGCAGATGTGTAACCTTTGCATAGCATGTTACTTAAAGTATCATCCAAATGTCTACCAAAAGTACTATAAAATTAATCAGCAGTAACTCAAAGTTACTCTTGCTAAATAAAGCTGCATCTTTTGAGTTCTCTACATTTCAAGACACTTCCATCATTAAAACAAAAAACCCCAACAAACCTTACATCCTAGCCATAAAATAAATTTAGAAACCACAAAGCCCACACGCACCTCACCGTTGACCTGCTGAAGAATCTTCATCAAGCTTCTTGCAACATATGATGGACAACCAGGGGCTTGTACACAATCAAGTACATGTTCCAAAGCTTCTAACAGCTTCTTCTGCTGGGATTTCTGTTTACTTTGTGTCTGCAGCTCCTCAAACAAGCTTCCCAAACTCTAGTTGATTTAAAAAAAAAAAAAGGGTGAAAAACAAGTCCTTGTCAAAGAAGTTAAGGGCCCCAGAAAGCTGTAATATTTGAAAGTGAATGCAATGTGAGGCAGACGTGAGTAAATGTAATATATTATTCATTTTTAAGTCCTTCTTAAGTTAGTTTGATTTTTCTCCTTCAGTCAGAAATAAACACCATCTTACAGATGTATGAACACTCCACATACAAATAATTTGTGTACTGTACAAATAGAAGCTTTTATGAATCTATTGCTCTATACAAAATCTGGCTGGTTCAGAGGACATTAGCAAAGCAGCCCATTCACTGCTTGAAAGAATAATGTAGAATCAATATGCGTTTTTTAAATGGTTGGGACTGCCTTTCTCTGCAATCCTTCTCATCCGTGGGGCGAACTGTGGGAAGAGGCTTCAATGTCTACTTTTCCCTTTACAAGCTTCTCTCCGGGGAAAAACAGACAAGTTCCTGGGCCTTATTCCTCCAAGCAAGAGCAACCTCTGGAGAAGGGGAACAGTCTTTGGAGAAGAGGGTTGGTGGCTTGTGGCATGTCTTTCCTCCCCAATGGCCCGGCAGAAATTGCCTGGGATTCCGGGGGAAAATGACACAGGGCTAGAACACCCAACTTTTTCAATAATGCTAACTTTCTCAACAATAGCCTCGCCACCCTGCCTTCCACATCTAGTTTTATTAGTAATTATTATCCATGAAAATGTGGCTATTTATTCAACAGAGGATCTCTTAAAAAAAAAAAATCTTAAAAGTTAGGATGTTTTGAAATACAAATTATCTGCAAATTATATAATTCTGTTATAGACACACATGCTGATTTTCAAGTCGCATTTAATTTTTCACTATATGAATAGTGGCTTAAACAAATTTATTCAGTCCTCAAGAATTTAAGTGAACTCAACTGTAATTTCTTTTGCATTCTGGTTTTTCTGGCAAATATTCTGATACTTCCTTCCCCACCCCCAGACTTTCCACTTTCTCAAATGCCATTATGGCTCTTTCTTTCCCACTCAAGAAAGCAGAATGAGTGGTCTCCTAAACCAATAGGGGTGGGAGAGAACAGACAAGCACCTTGTCTGTAACATGATCTCTACTAGCCAATAGAGAAGTTGGAATTCCAAATAAGTCCCTGAAATTTTATTTCATTCACATGCACCTCAACAAAAAAAATCTTACCTGGGTCACGTAGATGGGATCAGTTATGATCTCCTCTGCTTTTTGTACCAGATTATGAAGAATGGGATGAAATGGAGACTCCTTTATCCCACTCAGGGAATGAAGACAATTAAGAGCAGCCCTTCGCACTTCACTCACAGGACTCCCCAAGTTAATCAGCAAAGCTATTACCACTAAAAAATGAAAATGGAAAAAAATGTGTTAAAAGTGAGCAGTTAAAATTCTTACATTATTATCTACAGTAGCACCAACAGATTCCTTTGTATTTAAAGGGTCTGCTCTTTTCCTTAAAAATCTTGAGGGATATACAGTAACTATTTTTAATATGAGCCATGCGGAAATCTGGCCATAAATTTCACCACCAAGACGCTTATATTTTTGTATTTGTTTAAAAATGAAGGACTTAAGTTTTACTACAAAAGCCTATATAGCATCCTTTTCTTGTTTAAAATTTGTGTTACGCTCTACATAAAAACATAGTGTGATTTCTCAGACACAAATTTCTAAAGCACATGGTTATGTGACAATTCCATGCACAAGTGCTATCTACCAAAACAACTCTGTTATGGTTATGATTTGACAAAGACAAAACATTAGGAAATTCAAATGTATGGTTTCAACAGGAAATGTAGCATTCATAATGCAGACAGAAACAACATATGACAAGAAAATGAACGTTTAACACTTGATCTAGAGCACAAATATTACTTTTTATTAACATGTGACTAAGCCTTAGCAAGCCAGAAGTATACGGTTTCCCAGTACCTGGGGAGGAGGGCGATACCAGCTGTTTCTTCTTTTGGGCAGCCTGTGATGTAAGCATTGCACACCCTATATACAGAGCTTGAGTCTGTAGCATCGCATTCACTGTGTAGTTTAGCTGATCTGAGAGGTTATAGTTATAGGTCCATAAAACTGAAAGGAATTTGAACAGATCCTCTGAATCTTCTAAATGTACCTTTAAAATAAAAAGTTAGATATATTTGTTACTCCTTTGTCCTGTGCACCTTTACGTTCTTTTACGCAAAGTACCTTTTCTCTTGCTATTATAGCTTGAAAAGGTATTTACAGAAACACCCATTTCATTTAGATTGAGACTAAAAGTGTTGGGCATAATATAAAGCTAACATCTTGTTTGAGGACTCTGTCCTTTTTTTGGGCAGCTGTTAACCACTTGCTGCATGCAGCATTCTTTATGCCATCCTGAGAGCTTTCTATAATTTTACTTCAACTGAAGACTTCAAGGGTCAAGTCTTTTTTTTTTTTTTTTTTTTAATCTTTTTCTTTCAGAGACTATGGAATTCAATGTCATTTGACACAAGGATTTCTGAAGCTCTTGTACTTTTAATACAAACTGGAACCGTATCTTTTCAGTTTGATTTGTGGTTGTCATTTAATGATCTGTTCTAACTTATAATTATTATTTAATACTAGCATTGTGGTGCCCAAGGCCCGAATTAGGTTTGAGGCCCCACTACGCTAAGTGTTGTACGAACAGAGCCCCTACCCCAAACAGCTTTTTTGAGAGTAAAGTACTGAAAGACACTTTGGCACCATCCTCAGGGGCGCAACCAGAATTCGACTAAGGAGGGAGACTAGGTTACCTGCTAAGTAGCAGAGGTCACTACAGAAGATGTATGTGGAGGTAGGTCCCTGGGGAAGCTGAGTCCCAGTGGAAAAGAGGAGCTGGGCAGGGGGAAGCCCTGGTAGGGAGCAGAAGGGAGCTGGGCAGAAGATAGGGGCAACTGAGGAAATGGAGGAGGCCAGGGGATCAGGCAGTGACCCCCCACAGAGCCTGTTTCATCCCCACCTCTCCACTACCTGTGCCTGGCTCCTGCTCCTCATGGGGGGCTCCACTGTTTGGGCAGCCCCATACCCGGTTCCACCCAGTCCTGGCTATAATGTCCTGGGCTCCTTCCATGCGGATTGGCCACTGAGCACACCAGGTCTGGGCCTGGCACCTGCTGGCTCATAGGACACTCTGCAGCCAAGGAGGAATAGGGGCTGCCTGGCCAAGGAGATTGGCTCCCTGCAGCCAGGCCCCGGCACCCCACTCACACTCTGCAGACAGGCCCCCAGGTCATTTCCCCCCTGAACACGCTACATGATTCTTACCATGTTATATGGTAAACAAGACAGCTAACATAACCCATGAAATCTAGTTAGCTAGCTATACAACTGGACATAGTTAAGCACATCTACTTTTCTCTGTTTGAAGCAGGTCTGCCTTGCAGTGTTAAACATTTCTCCATTCAGGCAATTATAATCGCTACAAAAACACTGTCCATATAATGAAATCTTCTGTAAAAAGACCTTGAGACCAAATTTTAAACCATTATAGATGTTTATTAAATGCTTTCTGCTGTATATCAATGAAGACTAGTGCACAAAAAGCTATGTTAAATTACCTGAATTGCACTATACAATATTTACTCTTAGATTATATTTAGAAATAGTAATGGACTTCTGGCAACCCACAACCAAACCTTTTTCAGAAATACATTGCTTAGTGCTTAAACAGTCTTCCATTCTCACTCAGATGTTACCTTGAAGCAAATAAATATTTAAGCAGGATCCCTTGGAACTGTTCTCAGCTTTCTTTAAAAATTATGTAGTGGTTCAAAACGAGTTAATAAAGAAACAAATCAGAATATTCATTAAGAACAAACACACACACACAAAAAATACCTTGAACAAAAGACTCAGCAGTGTTCTGAACTGAAGAGCATCAGCTCCCTCACTGGCTCCACTGACAATGACGTCAAACAGCCCCAACAACAGGTGTAAATACTCTCTGCTCTTTTCATTCAAACTTTCAGGATTCCACCAAGTTTCATCTATGGGCACGAGCAGGGTGGAGAAAGACAAAAACCCCATCATTAGTTGTATAAAGTACCTTCAGGGTATGTTCACCCTGTGAAAAAGAACCCAAGGCATGGCCATGCCAGCCCAGGTCAGCTGACTCAGGCTTGCGGGGCAGTAAAATTGCAGTGTTAACATTTGGGCTTAGGTTGGAGCCTGGGCTCCCAGAGCCTCCCCCTTTGCAGGGTCTCAAAGCCTGGGCTCCAGCTGAAAGCCCGATCGTCTACACCAGTGGTTCTCAAACTAGGGCCGCCGCTTGATCAGGGAAAGCCCCTGGTGGGCCGGGCTATTTACTTGCCACGTCCGCAGGTTTGGCCGATCGGGGCTCCCACTGGCCGGGGTTCGCTGCTCCAGGCCAATGGGGGCTGTGGGAAGTGGCAGCCAGCACGTCCCTCGGTCTGCGCCGCTTCCAGCAGCCCCCATTAGCCTGGAGCAGTGAATCGTGGCCAGTGGGAGCCGCGATCAGCCAAACCTGCGGACGCAGCAAGTAAACAAACCGGCCCGGCCCGCCAAGGGCTTTCCCTGAACAAGCGGCGGCCCTAGTTTTGAGAACCATAGCTCAGTGGTTTGAGCATTGGCCTGCTAAACCCAGGGGTGTGAGGTCAATCCTGGAGGGGGCCACTTAGGGATATGGGGCAAAATCAGTACTTGGTCCTGCTAGTGAAGGCAGGGGGCTGAACTCGATGACCTTTCAGGGTCCCTTCCAGTTCTATGAGATAGGTCTATCTCCATATATTAACCACTGGTCTACACTGCAATTTTATAGCTCTGCAGCCCAAGCCCAAGTCAGCAGTGCAGCCATACCCCTGAAACAATTCCCCCAACAACTTTGCAGCTTAAGAATCTAAGAAATGTGGCTGTTTTCAAGTCTAGAGAAAACAGATTTCTAGACTCTAGGGGGAGAGGGATAGCTCAGTGGTTTGAGCATTGGCCTGCTAAACCTAGGGTTGTGAGTTCAATCCTTGAGGGGGCCACTTAGGGATCTGGGGCAAAATTGGTCCTGCTAGTGAAGGCAGGGGGCTGGACTCGATGACCCTTTGGGGTCCCTTCCAGCTCTATGAGATAGGTATATCTCCATATTATTATTATAAATCTGTTTAGTGTAACAAAATAGTATAACTAGAAAGCAAAGTCTATGTTTCTGAGAACAACTTTTAACGGGGAAAAAAACCCTAGGACAGTTTTTTCTTCCTTACTTCACATGCTCTGTGAAGGTTTGAGGTCTGAAGCTTACCTTTCAGAAAGGATACGGGAGGCTTCAGGCCACTAACAAAGCTTTTCAACAGAAGCATGAGCATGGCTGAATCTTCTACATCAACAGCCTGACCACCATTGAGCTTTTCTATGTATTTATTCAACAACTCGACTGACACCAAGCCCCCAGGCATTGACGCGATAGGCCATTTTGCAGAAACCACCTGAGAATGAAAACATAATTTATACGCACACCCACACAACTCTATAGGTTATTACAAAATGCCTTCCTACCTGTGTGTACCTGTCCTTATTTTCATGATCATACTTACTGTAGCACTTATGCATAGCACTTGATATTATCAGACCACTACAGAAATTAACTACTTAGAGTAGGGAAAGAGCAAGCAGGCTTTTGCATTTGGAGCCACAATTCCCTGTTCCATACTACCAAATCAGCCAGAAGTTGCATTAAAATAGCAGCAAGTGCCATCAAAATGAATTCTATTGATAACAGAGTCTCTTCTGCAATTCTAATACCATTTCCAAGAACACACAAATAAAGTTTGGGATCCTGTCTTAAGCAGTTGCCTTTAACTAAATGTCTTCAGGGAAATAAAATAATGTACCAAAAGGTACAACACTTTACAAAAAAGGGGAAAAAATTCCTTCCTAACCCCAGCAGGTAATCAGCTAACGGCTGCCAATGAGGAATGCTGAAAGCCTGCACCGACCCTTTCACCTGGCTATCCAAACAAGGGACTGCTGCTGACTGCAGAGTTAAAATGCCAGCAAATTACAAAAGAACAAAAAGTCACTAGATTATTTTCTCTATGTGAAGTTTACTAGTACTTTGTTTTCCAATGGCAGACTTCATGTCTGTTAAAAGGAGTATCGCCACAAAAAATATCAGGCTGAAAATCTGTACCTTCTATTGTACTATTACTACTATTCTACTATTACTACCGTTACAAGCAGTGCACAAAATTATACTAATAAAAAGAACAAATTTCTCCATTTTTTTTAGAAGTTTATGTGCAAATAGCATTTTGTGTACAGTTTCACTATACACTCAGGCAATTTTCTCCGAATACTCATAAGTACATAAAGTTTGTGTGTGAGTAGACACATTGAGTTCAATGGGACTTACTCATGTGTGCAATGTAACACACGCATGAGCGTTTGCGAGATCAGGGCCAATTGTCCCTTCCTGTGTGGGTCTTTCACAAAGCAAGGGGAGAGAGGGGAAAAAACACTTTTTAAAAGAATAGGAAAATGTGATTTAGAAAACCAAAACATTGCCACAGGAGACTCAGAAGCAGGTGAGGGATTAAAACTACTTTTATTTCTTCTTCTTTTTGCAACTGACTATATTTCAAGTTGACAGTGTCCCTTGAATTGCCTTGCTCTCTTCCCAAGGCATAGGGCTCTCATTTGTTAAAAATGACCAGCCTTATTTTCTAAACAAACAGATTTTATGGCTTCCTTTCCTCATTAATTGCCTTTATTTTCAGGAGAAACTTTTTATATACTGTTTTGGATGCTTATTTTGGATTACAGTTAAATCAGACCCTACAGGTATGTCTGTGCTCAATTATTTAAACTTCTCTTCCTTCCACAAGACGACAGACAACTAATATTGGTAATTCAAACTTTGATTTTCTGTCTTTTAGAAAGAGTTTATAGCATAGTAACAATCATTGTAAAACACAACAATTCCTTAATTCTATCTGTGCATTCACTTCAATGACTAAAAAAAGAAACTTAGAAGTCTTAATACTAGCCTTAAGAAAATGCTGACAAGTGTATTTTTTTAAAGGAACAGATTTTTCTGTCCATCCCAAGGCTGCTGATCTTGCTACTCCACTTATGAAAAAGACCTTACCCCCACAAAAGAGTATCATCTACAAAATTACTTAAATTCTTACCTCTGCAGAATGACTGCCTTCGAGTTTTCTTATTTTTCCCTCCAGAAGACTGAAGATTCTGAGAGCCAATGACCAATAACTTTCTTCCATTTGTGATTTACAGCAGCACTGGACAAGCACAAAGCTGATTACGTGAGCAGTTACTTTCTGCCTCATGCTGTCAGATTCATTTTCAGCTACATGTATCAGACCTTCCACCTATTAAAAAAAAAAACCAAAAAAAACCCCACAACAGCGTAAGAGACGTCACAATATGCTCTTTTTATGTCCTTGCTCCAGCAATGTCACAGCACAGGCAGCGGAAGTTCTAAGCTTTCCCACGCTTCCTTATCAACATACCTTAATTATGACCTGATATTAACACCTCTATTGGTGAGAGGAGAGAGTCAGTCATTGGCCTCTCCTCCAACAAGGGTACCAATCAATACAGAAAATACCATCGCAATAGGCAATGTGAACATTTGTCCATGGACATCTGTCTGTCCAAACTGGGCAGAGACCTCCAAACTCATTACATATTTGTTCTCTGATTGGCAAATTGTTTGGGGGAACATAATGCCCACAAAATAGTTTTGCTATGGTTACACTAATAAGGTACCTAAATGTAGTACTGTGTGTGTTGTATACAAGGTTTTCCTTATTATGAGAGAGTTAATGGGCATTACATTTATTCTGATCATTACATATTGTATCAGCAGCTGGATAATGCTGTAAAATGTAACAAACCGCATATTTCAAGCTCCCACAAATCTCATTGTGTCTGCTATAGCAATCATCTGTAAGTAAGTATAGAAGTTTGGACTACCATTAAAAAGAATATATTTTAATTGTGCACATACCATCTGTAACATTAAGGAAGGATCCCCTGAAGTTATGTTATCAGAAAACAGCAGGATCATTTTCTGGTTGGCCACACCAACCAAATCTGCAGACGTGATGGATTTTATCACTTTTTCAAAAGCTATTTCCATTAAACAAAAAAGGTGGATACATGAATCACAAGTGAAAATACTAACAGCTTGACAATATTTAAACACTTTAGTCAATTAATTTTCTTATCACCAACTTTCTTGCTTTTCTTTACTAAGCTCTCAAAATATTGATGCTTTCCATGTGCATTGCTTCTTGACCTCCATTGCTTATTCCCTCTCCTCTGTTTGCATCAGAAGAGTTTATTCTAAGAAGATGTTATTCTTTCAAAAATAAAAAAGATCCCACTACTCAACTTGTCAGCCACCCCGTTCCACTGTTTCCTCTATTGTTGAAAGGTCCTTTTAAACTTGAGTTCAACTGGAATTTTGCCTCATTAAAGTCCAGATGACTTGGCCTCAAAATGGCAAATCAAAGTCCCCAAAAAAAGACTCCTCATATCAGTTACAATTATAAAGGTTAAACAAAACAAAAAAATCTCACATCAAAGTATTTCTCTAAATCTGAGTAAATCAATCAATCAATCAATCACAAGAGTTTGATGTATGAATAGATAACCCACTTTCCAAGACTTTTAGTCACACATTATGGGTGATAACTTCTTAGTGGTGGCCCAGCTCTCTACCACCTATATGAGCATCAAGTTCTAATGTCCAATAATTTTTCTTTTTTTCCCAAACCATTTGTTTTTAATAGCTTACCTTCTGGCCAGCCCTTCAACAAAGGATGTAGGGAGCAGAGGCCAGATTCTGATAGACAAACTGCCATTTTCCATTCTGCAGATTTTGAATTATTATTAGTGATTACCATAAATGGTAGCAACTGCATTACTACTCGATTTAATAGCTCTTCCTTCACATTCAGAATCTCTTCTTTGAATAAAATGTGTATTGCTCCCTCAAGAACCTTATACCTAGAACAGAAAAAAAAAAAAAAAAAAAGTTGAAGGAGCACCACTTGATTACATCACCAATACCATTTCTCCAAATTTTTGTCAACTTCCTACTGATTCAAATTAGAGTTTGAATAGCAAGCCAGAGAGTAAATGAAATTCACAAAAAATATCAAGTAATTTCAAATCTCTCTCAAGACTCAATATAAAATTACCACAACTAAAGGAATTCAAAGTTAAGATATGACACACATCACCCACAACAACCACCCCACAACCCAAGCTCCACCCATTAATATTAAAAGCTTGGGGGGAGAGGGGGGGAGAAAGGGGAAGACAAAAGAAACACAAGCACATACCACTTCCCGTCCTTTGAAAGATCAACTCTTTGAAACAGAGTCAACAGACTTGAAACAGTTATTTCTGGACTGATTTGTCCCTTGAAAATCTACAAACAAATCAGCGGATGCAAAAATGAAATGACCAATATACAAGATAAGATAATCTACAAAACTGTGATAGCAAATGCATCACTGATCATATTAAGTAGAAAAATTAAACACTGATAAGTGAACTTATGTTGGTCAGATAGTATGTTTATTATAAGGAAAAAGAAAATTACAGTAATGTGTAGTATGCTCTGGTTTGCTAGATCCATGAAGAATATGGTCTGAATGCATAGCTGGATGGAAAATGCACTGATTTTAAAACAACCAGAATGTTTCATAATGAAGTAAGGATTATTTTTCCTCTATGTAGTATTCGTTACATGCAAATAAAAAGAAAACCCAACACATGCTAACAAAACATTTTATTTCTGATCATTCATGTGGCTCTGTTCATATCTCTTTGTGGTCATTGGTATACCATTTCTTAAAATCAACAACTCTACAAGTGTCACAAGGAAAAATCCTACCAGAAATACTAATAGATGTAATAATTAAAAGTAGTTTATGTAATGATCTCTTCCCCCACAACACATACTATTGCCTGATGTAGAAATACTAGGCAGGACTTTAATAAATATGGCTGCAATCAACTGCGTTAAAAAAAAAAAAAGAACAATGCATGCTTATCCCTACACCAAGACCGAAAAACTTTGACACAGATGTCTTTTCCTAGCACCTAGAGCTTTTCTGGGCAGGGGGCTGAAGGCTCCTCTTATTTATTTGTATAAAATGGACAGAGTAGTTTATAGGATGAACAGAACTCTGGATTAAAATATGTTCTAGTGACCAGATCAACACAGTACACTGGGTTTAATATAGTCTCCAAAAAGAGAAAAAATTGTGAAGTAAGGAATAGTCTGCTAGATTTTTGCTTCTCTGTCTTCTTAATAGGACAGAGCTACACACAAATTCTCATCAATGCCAGAGAGGTCAGTGGAGGTGAAGGCACAATTAATATAAAGCATTAATTCCAGACCACTTCTGAATATAGAGAAATAGCTAAAATCCCACTTGACCGATCAAGAAATACTGACTTACCTCCAAGGCACTGAGAGCAGTCATAACAACCTCCACGTTGTCATCCATAAGTCGTGCAAAAATGGCTTCTTCTACGAAGGACTTGTCAAAGCCCTCCTGAACAAAGAGGGAAAAGCCGTTAAGGACCATTAGTTTCCAAAGCCTTCTTGGCAGTATAACTTTCATGACATATGAACTCAAGTACAGGAGAATAGAAACCTCAGTTAGGGAGAAACTAACTGCTAATACCAATGGAAGAAACAAAACAGAAGTATCAGACTTCATTGTGGGACAACAAGCAGCTTCATAAACAGGAATTAAACCCAGACTCTGGATGACAGGATCCAAAGTTTAAAGAAACAACAACTGAACTGATTGAAAACAACATTCAGGATAATGTATGTGTCATATTTTAGTGTGATGTTTGTCTTGTCTTCAGTACGAGTTTCTATAACTTCTGACGATAAGACATCAATTAAGTTCTTTAAATGAGAGACTCAGAGGTACCAACCTTTGATGCTTCAATGATCTCCTTCAAATGCTGAACAGCCAAGACCCTGACTGCTGGCTGTGGATGATTCAGGCTAAGCACCAGAGAGGTATCCGAGTCTGCCAGAAACTGAAATGTACATTGCAGTTAGTTACTCAATGTATGTTGAAAATTAATGAATTAAACTTTGTCATTAATACATATGCTAAGAAAAAAATCCCCAGTAACTACTGATCCAGAATAGAAATGGTGTATTTCTGATTGTAAAATGTCAATTTCAGAATAACGCAGTACAATTGCCTTGTATATGGACTTACTGTATTTTTAAAATTATACCCTGAGGGCATTTCTACATGAGAAAGTTAATTCGGATTAAGGTATGGTGTGAATTTAAATTGAAATACCTATGGTTGAATAACTCCATGTGTAAACAATCCCTAAATTCTCACTCTGCCAAGGTAAGGAAGCATCCGCACTTTTTTGTCCTAGAAACACACTGCACTTATCTAAGGGTTCTGAGAAAACGCCAGTGACTGAACACCAGACTGCCAGAACCCAGATAGAGACAGCTAAGAAGGTAACTTGAATAGACCAGATGCCTGCAGCTTATCTTAGCAACCCTGAAGTTGCTTGAACAGAGTCCTGGGTCCTAATTTTACATACCAGGATTTTATCAGTTGTCCACCCATTTGTAGAATCTGTGCTATTTATGCAGCCATGTTTTTCTTGAATTGGCCTAAAGTGTCTGAAACACTGCTTTTAATGGCCCATAATCTTTGCCAGTTTGCATGTTTGATTTGGTGGTAACCAGCTTTGAATATGAAGAAATGTAGCTATAAGAATGTTAAACACACACACAAAACACACATTAAAGTTTTCTTGACAAAAAAAGTGTGGAGTACAAATGATTTTGCTGTGCACTGGTATGTGATATGCCCAGGCTCTGTTACCCTTTGGAGACAGCATGCTAAGAAACTTGGAGTCACTAAATTCCTCTGGTTACTGAATATCAGCCTTTGAAAAGAGTAAAAAGCAACACGATAACACTACAAAGAATGTCTTCACAATCTTCCTTGATTAGAATGGTGGTTGCTGCGCTGCCACCTTTTCTAATTTTGACAGTTCTGTCCAGCTTGCAAGACATTGACAATGTCCCAAAGTAACACTGGGGCAAATTACCTTGTCACAACATAGCAGAACTTCATGACCAGAGCAGCACAATATAAGCTAATAGCCATTTATTCAAGTTGCTTTTTACATTTGATAATTGTAGACATTATCAGTTTTGTTCAAGCACGACACTTAAATCAATCACAATACAAGAAAAAAAAAATTAAAGACAAGGAAGGACAGATACACCCCAGTATAATACTGCTGACTTCAAGGCAGCATACCAGAGTTGATTTAGGTCCAGAAATTGGGCCTTTACCTACCTGATATTTACTGCCACTCACTGAGAGAGAGATAAATTGGTGGAAAAGATCTTGCTCATTCTGATTTGTAACATCTTTCAGATGCTCTTCCAGTACCAAGTCTAAGGCTTTAGGATATCTGCCAACAACCAAGAGAAACAGGTTCTGCACAGAGAATTACTATAGAAGTTATGCACCAATTACAACAGAAATATATGCAGAGGATGGCGAATGTGGGAGCACTTGTTTGAATCACAGGACTGGAAGGGACCTCGAGAGGTCTTCCAGTCCAGTCCCCTATACTCAAGGCAGGGCTAAGTATTATCGAGACCATCCATTTGTTTAACCTGCTTTTAAAAATCTCCAATGACGGAGATTCCACAACCTCCCATGGCACTTCACTTCTCCGATGCTTAACTACTCCGACAGTTAGGAAGTTTTTCCTAATGCCCAACCTAAACCGCCCTTGCTACAATTTATAAGCCAATTGCTTCTTGTCCTACCCTCAGAGGTTATGAACAATTTTTCTCCCTCCTCCTTGTAACAACCTTTTATGTACTTGAAAACTGTTATGTTCCTTCTCAGTCTTCTCCAGCCAGGGTGGATAAAAATCAATGATTAAAAAAAAAAAAAATCTGATTTTTTTAATTTAAATCCGATTTTTTTGATAAAATGCTTGAGAAAAAATCTATCATGGAATAGGGATTATACATTCTAATTCTATAGTATGAGACAATATATATATATGTAATGTTTAAGAAAAGTTTTGTAAATGAGTTCCAATAGTTCATGGATTAGGAACCCAATTTTATGAGGTTTCAAGGGCTTCTGTATAGATTATTTAGGTTAATCTATCTACCCACCCAATGGGACTCAGTGCTCAGTCTAGAAGATACCATCGGAGATGCTTAGTTTTGCAGTTCACAAACTGTGGATTTGTGTCTCCAGAAATAACATGCTTGTTAACACCAAAAATGTTTTAAAATAAAAATAAATAAATAAAATAAAGAGGTGAGAAGTAACAGACCTTAACCTTATTGTCCCTCTGCAAATTTGTGTACACAGTCAATCCCTTACCTCTCTCTAAAAGTGCAAAGTTTCATAAAGTTCAATGAATGGAAGATTGTTGGGGGCGGAATAAATCTGGACAAGGAGAAGAAGACTGGAGATAAATGTGAGAAGGGAGGGACAGGCAGTAGAAATGAAAGTGAAACTGTTTGAGCAGCATATTCCAGAAGTCTTGAGGTCTTTCTGAGTGTAGCCTTCATTGATTTGAGATCTACCATACCATTCTCTCACTAGAAGGGAAAAGCTATAATGGCAGCAGGCCATAAAAGAGACCTAGTTTGGGAATATTTTAATTAAGTTCCTCTACCTGTGGGTAAGACAGGCATGCGTGCAAAATGCAAACAGTGTAACAAAGAAATGCAAGGCCTGGTTGCCCGAATGAAACAACATCATGGGAAGTGTTCCTTCTCAGGAGGAAGCTGCATTGAAGATGATGAAAGGAACATGTCTGAACATGCAGGATCTTCAGGTTGGTAAACTTTTTTATTTCATACTTTTCTTAAAGTATTGTCTTCCTTCTGGACTATTCTTGAATTCTCATGTTTGAGCAAAAAATATAGTTGTTACTCTATGGTACTATCATTTTAGATGCAGTTGTGATAAAAAATAAATAGCTGAAATAGGCAGATCTTCCTTTTACAATTTCACCTTTAAGTAGTACTGAGTGTCAGTGAATGCAATGAGTAATACTAAATTAGCAGTATGGTAATAATAATTAAATAACTGCATTGACTTATTTGGTTTAGGAGAATCCATCCTTAACATACAGGATTCTGAAGACTATCCACCTTCAAGATCACCATCATTTTCTATAGTTTCAGAGTTATATGCCAATGATCGTGTTTCTGTCACATCATGTATGTCACATAGCCACAGTGTATCACCTGTAGCAAAAAGAAAAAAAAAATCTCCATCATCCAGAAACAACCATAGATAAGTTTGTGATAAGAACCAGCAGATAACAAAAAGAGGTAATTGATGAAAAAATTGCTCAGTTTGTTTATGCAACAAACTCTCCTTTCCATATGATTGAGAACCCACACTTCATTAACATGGTTCAGTCATTAAGACCAGGATCCAGTCTACCCAACAGAGCAGATGTCGCAGGCAAATTGCTGGATAAAGTGTATGCAAGAGAAATGGAGCAGTGTGCAAAAGGTCTAGAGGGTAAAATTGTTAACCTGAGTCTTGATGGGTGGAGCAATGTCCACAATGATCCTGTTGTATGTGCTTGTGTGACAACAGAAGAAGGGAATGTCTTCCTTACAGAAACAATTGATACATCAGGAAATGCACACACAGCAGAATACTTATAAGAAGTAGCAGTAAAAGCTATAACAAACCGTGAAAAAAAAATTCAAATGTCTAGTATGCAGCTTGGTCACAGACAATGCTGCAAATGTATCCAAGATGAGAAGAACTTTAGAAGAGATTCAAAGCTAACAACATATGGTTGCAGTGCTCATTTGATGCACCTCCTAGACAGAGACTTCAGTGTTCGAGAAATAAAGGCTAATGTTGAAATTGCAAAATACTTGCGTAACAACCACTTTGCAGAAGCTGCTCTGAAAAAAGTGGGATGAACCAAGCTAACTCTCCCACCAGACGTGCAATGGAACTCAGTAGTGGACTGTTTTGAGCACCATGTCAAGAACTGGCCTAATCTGATAACAGTTTGTGAACGAAATCATGAAAAAATAGATGGCACTGTCACAGCCAAAGTTCTCAACAACATTGGGCTTAAGAGAAATGTTGAACACATGCTGAGTACCCTGAAGCCTATTTCTATAGCCTTGAACAAAATGCAGGGAAATAGCTGTTTTATTGCGGACGCTGTTGAAATTTGAAAGGAACTGAGCGAGATCTTAAAAAGAGAAATTATGCAATGACAGAGTTAAATTACAAGCATTAAAAAAAACAAATGGGACAAGCACTATCTCCAACTCCTTTTCTTGCAAATCTTCTCAATACTCGGTACCAGGGTCAAACCTTAACTGCTGAAGAAGAGGAGCTGGCTATGACATGGACATCCAGCAATCATCCCTCCATAATGCCAACTATAATAAACTTCAGCGCTAAGGGTGAACCATTCAAGAAATATATGTTTTCTGATGATGTTTTAAAGAAAGTCACACCAGTGAACTGGTGGAAGTCACTTAAGCACTTGGATGTAGAGACTGTTGAAGTGACAATCTCACTTTTAACAGCAGTAGCTTCTTCTGCTGGTGTACAAAGAATATTTTCTTCCTTTGGACTAATTCATTCCAAATTGAGAAATAGTTTGGACCTGAAAAAGCAGGAAAGCTTGTTTTTCTTTTCTAGATTATGAACAAACAGGAAAATGAAGGTGAAGGTGAAGCCAATATTTTACGTTTCTCATGTTGACCTGGCTGACAGTCGATTTAATTTTTTTTTTTTAATATTTTATTTAACTATTTTAGTTGAAAATAATTTTAACAAAAACAAATCTGATTTTAAAAAACTTGAATGTTTAACTAAATTCAAAAATTCAAATGCTTGTTCTGTTAAAATATTATATGTTTGCTGTTGAAGAAAAAAATCCAGACTACATAATGTTCTTGTTTTAGTTAAATAAAACAATTTAAATGTCTGTCTGATGATGTTCGCTTCCTAATACAGCATGGCAAGAAAATCCTCCAAATATTAATGATTAACCTGTTGAATTGGAGATAGTTCACCTCCCAATGACTTCATAAATATCTGCCTCAATTACCTTTGGTAAATGAAATAACCAATCATTCATTCGTTTTCTGATATAGCTGTAAAACTCATCTGAAAAGTTTTCAAAATAAATCACTTTAAAAATGTATAGTGTGTAGCTTCTAAAAATGAAACCTACATCTATCTCTGAGTTGTGAAGAATATGTATTAAGGTTATAACAACCAACAAGAATGCACTTTTATGTAGAAATCCATGCTTAAATCGAGTCTTCCTGACCAGTGATTTAAATCATGATTTAAATCAATTTGATTTGAATCAAATCCACCCTGACCCTAACTGAATAACAGGCCTACCCTGTCCTTGCTCTTGCTCATACTTCTTATGTACACCTCTACCCCGATATAACGTGGTCCGATATAACGTGAATTCAGCTATAAGCGGTTCCTCTGCGCCCACCCGTTACTTGCTGCGGCCCTCCCCGGGGCCTCCCCGCCCCAGCTCACCTCCGTTCCGCTGCCTCCCATGAGCGTGCCGCAGCTCCGCTTCTCCTCCCTCCCAGGCTTGCTGTGCCAATCAGCTGTTTGGCACAGCAAGCCTGGGAGGGAGGAGAAGCGGAGCTGCGGCACGCTTGTGGGAGGAGGCGGAGGCGAGCTGGGGCAGGGGGGCCGCAGCAAGTGGGGGGGGGGCGCAGAGGAGCTGCTCCCCGCCCCAGCTCACCCCCGCTCTGCCTCCTCCTCCTCCTCCCACGAGCACGCCGCTCAGCTCCGCTTCTCCTCCCTCCCAGGCTTGTCAGCTGATTGGCGCGGCAAGCCTGGGAGGGAAGGGGGAGAAGCGGAGCTGCGGCGCGCTCATGGGAGGCAGCGGAACGGAGGTGAACTGGGGCGAGGGGGCCCCGGGGAGGGCCGCAGCAAGTAACGGGGGGGGGGGGGGGGGGGGGNNNNGGGGGGGGCGCAGAGGAACCGCTCCCCGCTCATCTCCGCCTCCTCCCCTGAGCGCGCCGCCGCCGCTCCACTTTTCCCCATCCCCCGCCCCTTCCAGGCTTACCGGGCCAAACAGCTGATTGGCGCGGCAAGCCTGGAAGGGAGGGCGGGGAGGGAGAAAGAAGCGGAGCGGAGGCGGCGTGCTCAGGGAGGAGGCGGAGGTGAGCTTGGGTGGGGAGCGGTTCCTCTCCCTACCCTGATATAACGCGGCCTCACCTATAACATGGTGAGATTTTTTGGCTCCCGAGGACCACGTTATATTGGGGTAGAGGTGTATTTGTAGAATGTTTTCTTCTTATCCTTTATGTCTATAGCTAGTTTAATCTCATTTTGTGCCTTGGCCTTTCTAATTTTGTCCCTACATATTTATGTTATTTGTTTATATTCATCATTTATAATTTGACCACTTTTTGTAGGACTCTTTTTTGAGTTTCAGATCATTGAAGATCTCCTGGTTAAGCCAGGGTGGTCCCTCGCCATACTTCCTATCTTTCCTATGCAATCAGATAGACTGCTCTTGTGCCCTTAATAATGTCTTTTTGAAAAACTGCCAAGTCTCTTCAACTGTTCTGCCCTTGACTTGCTTCCCATGGGATCTTACCTACCAACTCCCTGAGTTTACTAAGTCTGCCTTCTTGAAATCTATTATCTTTATTGTGCTGTTTTCCCTCCTACCATTCCTTAGAATCATGAACTCTACCATTTCATGATCACTTTCACCCAAGCTGCCTTCCACTTCCAAATTCTCAACCAGTTCCTTCCTATTTGTCAAAATCAAATCTGGAACAGCCTCTCCCCTAGTAGCTTTCTCCACCTTCTAAAATAAAAAATCGCCTCCAAGACATTCCAAGAACTTCGGATAATTATGTCCTGCTTTATTATTTTTCCAACAGACGTCTGGATAGTTGAAGTCCCCCATCACCACCAAGTCCTGTGCTTTGGATGATTTTGTTAGTTGTTTAAAAAAAGCCTCACCCACTTACAATAAATCATAGTAAATAATTCTTCAGAGGGTATTCATCTGATTGTGTTTTCATAAAGCTGGTCAATAATATGCAGACCACTAGTGTAAATGATTAATAGAAAAGGCTCAGTATAACTTAAGAGTGCTAGGAGAGGCTAGCAGCTGAGGTGCTCTGATATTAAGGTGATGGGGAATGTACCAGGATAGATATGGCTTTAATTACATGTACTGTAAAGAACAAAATTATGCTTGCATAGATCACTCAGCATACCTAAGTAACAAGTATGAAGTCACAATTAGGATAAAGGTACCCTAGATAAATGCCATATGAACACAAATTACTAAGAGAAGAATATATTGATTCACAGGTGACTTACCATACCTTCGTACTGCACAAAATGCATAGGAAATAAAAAGTAACTTACTTTCTTTCAAGAAGTCTGATGAGAGGAAGAAGTTGTTTATTGAGCACAGCCATTTTGGTAGAATCAGATTCATTCTCCACACCATAGGAAATAAACTCTTCAAGAAATTTACTAAAGACAAAAACACAAATAAAAGAGACATATTGACAAGACAACACTAATCATCAGCATTATTAATTGAGACAAATAGAATAGTTTGTGTGATTCCTATTGTATGTTATAAATACAGGTTTTCTTCTGAGTTTAAATTTCATCCCCAAAGTAATTTTTTCTTTGTAAGGCCCCAATCCGGCAAAGACCTATCCATGTATTTAATTCTGCTCAAGCAAGTAGTTCCAGTGAAGTCAAACACTCAGTGTTCAAACACCAATATGTTTGCAGGATCAGGGCATGTGTCAGGAACCCATGAAAGCTGGGAAGATAACAGACATTCTGACACAATGCTAATTACATTGTCACAAATTAGGTGCTATTGTAGCTGAAATTAACATACATTGTGGAAAATAATCGAAATTAGCTCACCAGGCCAATAAGCGATCTAAATCCTTTTCCAGTGGTATACTTGTAAGTATGGCTTCTAGATGTCTCGTATAGATATGGTTATCTGTCACTTCAGATTCCTCGTGCCCCTCTTAAGAAGAAACATACAATTAGACATTTTTAAAAGAAAGATGAACAGTTGTTTTAAAATAAACGCTTTACATTTATTACACCAACAACCACGAAAAAAAATGGACAGCAGTCTCTAGTGGATTAAGCACATAACGGGGAGACAGGAACATACCCCGTCTCTAACACTAACCTGCTGTGCCCCTTTGGTCAAGCCAAGTAACCATGTGCTGTACCTTACTTTCCCAACCTGTAAAATGGGGACCATAAAGTTTAGCTATTTCCTATAGATGTTGCAATGATTAAATATTACACGCTGCTCAGTATTATCACTATATGCCTGGAGTAAAAATTGTGGCAAATGTTACATATGTTCTATCAAGTGACGTTCTATGTGCAGCACTTGACAAGTCAAGGATCTTCGTAAAATTACACTAGCTCTCACTAGATCATCTGTTCTCACCGGAGCACTGCAAATGAGTATCTAGGAGCCTAGCACATCACTAATCTGCTGTGGCATTTAAAAAAAACAAAGCTATTCCACAAGCCTCACAGAAAGAAAAACACGAGCAGTTCCTCACAGTTTGGAGCAGTCTATCAGGAACAATTAAAACTGATTTATCTAGCAAAGTTGCTACAAGGGTTTACCCAGAAAAAACATTGGGCACATGCTAACATACCAGTAGCGGAGTCAATAATGGAGCAAACTAGGTGCGGCAGCAGGTAACGCAGAAGGGGAGTGACATCATAGGCAGCTGAAATGCCATGCAGGATAATAACCAGGTCTGGAATGTTACACAGGTAGCGAAATGGTCTGCACAGGAGAACACCAAAAGGAAGACTGAATATTGCTCTGGGTTATAGCTTATCCATCACTTTCTATTATATAGAACTTTCAACTATCCACATATTGTCAAGTGGCTCAGCCTCAATGAAAAAAAATAAAAAGGGTTATAGGGATGCATTTCCCAGTTTTCACAGGTTTAAGGATTGGTGCATATCACATTCTGCAAAGGTACAAGACACTGCCAATCAACCATAATTCTGCGTTGTTTTTGGGCAGTCTATTTCCCTTGTTTCCTAAGAAAGTGGTGGTAGGGAAAGATTGAGGGGTACAGTACTTGCGTGTATGTGTGTGTTGGGGAGAGATGAGTGGGTCTTTCTTGGAATACCTCACCACCATTCAACTACTTGCTCCGCCCTCCTCCAGTGCCCAGTTGGGCTAGGGGATCCAAGGGCAGGAGGGAAGGTGGTAACTTGTGGGCTGCGAAGAGCACATCTACCAGCTAGAGAGAAAGAGACACAGGGAGGGGAGCCCTAGAATCCCTACTCCACTTCAGGGGAAGAGGGAGGAAAAGGGGGCTGGCAGAGGCTGCTCTAGCTACATGTGAACTAGGCAGCTGCCTAAGGCAGCAGATTTGGCCGGCTGTCCCACTGTCATTACAGAGGGGCAGCCAGGCCAAATCTGCCACTTTAGGCCTATGAGGGGGGTGACACACTGAAGTTTTGATCAGGGTGGCAACCTGTCCTGAGTGGCCTCTGGGGCTGATATGAAAGGAAAGGGAGCAGGAGGATTGCAGAGGTGTGAAGTGGCACACTCATCTCAATGGGATGTGCTCAGATGGAAGGAAGACACCCTTTTGGTGATGAAAGAGGCCTGAAACAATAGCTCTGAGCTTTGCAAACTGCTCCATTCATCTGAGTGCTGTGCCACACATTGACCATGCCTCTTACCAGCTTTCCATACTGCATAAGCACTGTGTGCCTGTGCCCAGCGTCAAGGATGTCTGTTCCCAGTGCCCAGCAGGAGTTCAGCGAGCCTATCTCACCAGAGATTTGATTCATTTCTGGTTGGAACTCTTGCACTGGCCTCTCCGGTATCATCTGCAATGTGGCAACTAGTTCCTCCGTATCATTCTGTCCCCTCACCAGGCTTCAGATCCTGGACACAGTCTTGCCCACCAAACTGTCCCAGGGCAGGACTTGGGCAGATGAGTAGATGCTGAAATTCCTCAGAATTGCGTACACCACTAACACTTCCAAAAGGAGCATTATAATGGCCCCAGACACCAAGGGAAAGGTGGATTGACAGCACTAATGTATTCCGAATGCAGAACTCTGGAGAAAAGGATTCTAACTAATGGCCCTAGCATTCAAGTGCTTGTTCCTCTAAGCCACCATGTGAACACATTACTCTGTGTTTCACTCCCTAACGAGTTTCTGAGGAAACAATAGCTCTCACGGATGTGTAAGCATTAGCAATAAAGCTTCTAGTGTGCAGAAACTTTAGAAATATTTTTGAACTGGTCCTTGGTACTGGTCAATAGCTGTTCCCAGGAGCAGCCTATGCTATACATTTCAAGAAAAATTCTTCCTAACTCTGCATCAAAACATATTATAAACAGCTCATTTTAGGGGGGCTGTAACTCAGGAAACCACTGACCAAATTACCCCAAATTTGCACTATGGACTCTACCCTAGCCCCTCTTGCAGCATACCAATTTTCAAGCTAATTGCCTCATGCTTTTGGGGTTGACACCTGATTACTACAAGCAGCTTATTCCTGGGGAAGACTATATCTGAGGAACGCCTGGACAAAAAGACCTCAAACTTGTACCACTAACTCTACCCCTGACCCTGATGAGGCACAGAAATCTTCAAAACAATCTTGAGTATGCAAGTGGATTTTAGAGCACTTTGAAATATTGACTGTTAAACAATATGGTAGTCTCAACCTTAACTATAGTGGTGTGACCACCCTATGGTAATGATAGAATCCTTTTAAATATCATTAGTTTCCAATCTGTCAACTCATGTATACTTACTTTTTCCCAAGACCCTCTCCCTTTTGGTTCTGAAGAAGAACGAGCAGGCAGGCCAGCCCTTCCCTGGCTAGAGAAGGTGTTTTGGTCAAATTCTTGCTGATCTGTAACGTCAAGGACTGCACCAAGGAGGTCTCCATTGTCACTTTCATTGCCAACTGGCAGATTATCATGTAGGTTGCAGCTCTGTAATCCACTAGAGAGGATTTCAAACCCTACACCAAGGAGAGAAAGAATTCAAAGTGCATTTCTGCCAAGTTTAAGTTTAAAAACTGTTTGTCCAAATAATGGTACAGAATACTCTTTGGGCAACATTAATGCAATTGCATTATCCCCTTTTCATCATGTTAAAGCTTTAGTGAGCTAATTAAACCTCAAATCTAGACAGAGAAAAAGAAGACATATGCTCATTAACACTGTAGCAAAGCAGGTAGACAGAGCTGCCGCCAGCAGCAGCGCAGAAGTAAGGATGGCATAGTATGGTATTGCCACCCTTGCTTCTGCGCTACTGCCTTCAGAGCTGGGCCCACAGTCAGCACTCTCCAGCCACCCAGCTCAGAAGGCAGCAGTGCAGAAGCAAGGGTGGAGAGGTATAGTATTGCCACCCTAACTTCTCCGCTGCTGCTGGCAGGGTGCTCCCTTCAGAGCTGGTTGCCTGGCCAGCTGCCACTGCTCTCCGGCCACCCAACTCTGAAGGCAGCACAGAAGTAAGGGTGGCAACACCGCACTCCCCCTACAATAACTTTGCGACCTCCTCCCCCGCTCCACACACATCTCCCTTTTGGGTTGGGACCCCAGTTTGAGAAAGGCTGATCTACCCCATGAAATCTATCCAGTATAGGGTAAAAAATACACAAAAGACCAGATTTCATGGTCCATGATGCGTTTTTCACAGCCGTGAAGTTGGGAGGGCCTTAGCTATAGTTATCTAGACTCCCTCAGCCTCAAGGTGCCGTATTATGAGAAGCGTATCAGATCGAAGCCAGGCGGACACAGCTCCCTGTGCAGTCCAACAATAGCAATCCTGAACTGGTCAAGGTTTGCTCCATCACGCAGGATTGTGAGGTAAACCCATATTGTACATCTTTAATAGTTAGCAGAAGCAGCAATAGGAACACAGAAAAGTGAGCTGTGTTTTGTTTACCTAGTCTCTTTTCTAATTTATTCCAGGGTGAAAATCCCTCTTGGAAGTTAATTACAGGATTCTAGTTGGCAAAATAAGCCACATTGTATCATGCAAGAGAAGGAAATACTGGGTACCTTTTGTATGTAAGGGAGCAGTTTGGAGACTATAGTGTCTGTTATCTTCTCTACAGCCCCAAGAGCAGACACGATGGTGGAGGCATAAAAAGTAAACAGGACCCTCAACTGAGAGACGCTGCCATGATGAACAGAAAAGGTCTAGAACGAAGGGAAAATAGTTACTTAGGCATTAGGATGATAATAAAAAACGTAACTAAAATATTTAAGGCCTCATGTTAAGAGTTCCTGTTACTACAGGTTTTTGCTTAATAGCACTTCTGATATTAACAACTTCTGATTAATAGCAAAATTTTGCCAGGAACCAATCCTGTCCCATTGACTTTATTGTTAATGGGATTTGGATACTGGCAATGGCATGCCACTGACTGAACTATTTTGGAAGAAAGGCCCTGACCGCAGGCAGGTTTGAGGGGCTGCAGTCAGGGAAGGAAGCACGGGGACGTGCCTTTCCTAGCTGCAACTCTGCAAACATGCCTATGGATGGTGCTCGGCAAGTCCCAGAGCTTCCTTTCCTGGCTGCAGCCTGGTAAACCTGCTTTGCCACTTATTGGCAACTTCCGAACAACAGCAATTCTTTGTCAGGAACTGAGAAGTTGCTAATAAGTGAAATCCACTGTATTTGCATTTTGCTTATTTTGGCATATTCCAAAAGTTTAAGAAATTGTGACTGCTACATCTGTCATTCTTCTAAGGTTTTATTACTAACGGTTTTTTTTGCCAGTGATTGAAAACTATGATTCTTTCTACCACCCTGAGATCAATGGGTCTAACACCCACAATTTAAACTATTGTTAACATTCCAAAGCACACACTTAAAATAGCCATGACAACTATGAAAAGAGGTGCCCAAGCGCAAAAATTATTTGCAAATAGAGTGGCAGGAATCAGGTGGCTTTTTTTTTTTTTTTTATCAACTAAAAGCATCTCAGTTTTCTCCATAAGAATTACAGTAAAAATCTTGTGGAGTCACTCTAGGACATCAATTTCCTGTTTCTTGGTTAATACAATCTCCTTTGCCACAGCCTCCTCCAGCTAAAGCTCCTTCTCCCCTTCACCTCCCACTGTATATACAGCACTGCACAGTTCGCTAACTTCATTTTGTCTCTCCCACTTGGGATTTTTCAGATTTTGCCTCAGATATTGGCCACCACCAGAAGCAAAACATCAGAGCAGAAGGACCAGTGGTCTGATCCTTAGAATTTTCAGTACTGTTCCCAATGACAACATTACACTAATTTCCACTAGGTTTTAATATCTTGGTAAATCAAAGTGGGCTCAAAGAAAAAAGATTTTCAGACATTTCTGTGTATTGAGTGCGTTTACTGCTACACAATTCAAAATGTGCAAAAACAGCACCCTGTGACAGTGTACCTCATAAAGGGGCTCATAAATGTATGTATAATATAACTGGAATAGGGTTCTGCTACATAGGCCATGTAACGCATCTATGTAAAGGTTGTGATCTACTGGTTATGTTCACCCTAGTTGTATGCAGGCACCATTTGTGTGTTCAAAGTTATGAACATTGGCTGTATGATTGCTTGATTTCTAAGGGGCCTCAGTTAGAACATTTGGTGACTTCTGGGGAAAGGAATGTGCAAATTAGGTGTTCAGTCAGGGGGCACTTAACAGACAAAAGAGCTTGGAAGATTCCAATCCACATTAGAAGTCTACCTGAGGACGTTCAAGGCAGCATGTGGGTAATGGCTGCTACCTGCAGTCCTGAGTCATGCATGGGCATGTGACCTGCCCATGTGATTCCGAATCTCCATTCTGTGACTGGATTCTACAGAGGGAGAGGAGGGGGTCTCCACCCACAAGAGACAGTCTATTTAAACCTGNTCAAAGCTGTGTAAACCCTGCAGCTTTGGGATAGGTGGTTCAGACTCTGGTCTGTGTCTGGAGCAGATAGGTGTGTCTGGCTATCAGCAAGATTGAGTGCTGGAACTACCAGTAGCTGGCAGGGGAGAATAGAAACAGAGGTGGCCTTTGCACATCAGCNAGTGGTCTGATCCATAGAATTTTCAGTACTGTTCCCAATGACATTACACTAATTTCCACTAGGTTTTAATATCTTGGTAAATCAAAGTGGGCTCAAAGAAAAAAGATTTTCAGACATTTCTGTGTATTGAGTGTGTTTACTGCTACACAATTCAAAATGTGCAAAAACAGCACCCCATGATGCAAATACATAAGAGGGGAGGGGGAAGAGAGACACACAGACCGACAAAACTAGAAGAATTTACCAACCTTTACAGATTTTGTCACCAGACTGCAAATGAAATCCATGAAACCCAGATCTTTGTAGCAGTGTGTAATCAAAGCACCCCTAGCAAGGGGGACTCCTGGTTTCTGTCCATGATAAAAAAATCAAAGAAAAGGGATATATAAATAAAATTAGAATATTCTAAAGTGAAATCAAACACACATACAAATGTCATTCATCTCTCCAAAGCACATTAAATGATCACCGATATCCTGATTTAAACTGAAATAAGTAATGGTTTCCTCTCACTGGACTTTGTTTCTTCCCCTTATAATTTTATAACATTATATGTACTAGTAATTAATATGTTTTCAAGTTGACTGCAAACATACTAATAATAAAAAGCAGATTTTTTTTCATTTATCAAAACAAGGGCTATAATTAATTTTCCTTTAAAGAAAGAGATCCGGAACAACATGTGGACATTGGGGCCCCAATCATGCAACAGAATATTGTAGCCAAGACCCACATCCATGGGACTGCAAACGGGGTGGGAGGGGGCTAATTAATAGATACAATATCAGGACCAGGACCTTACTAAGTACTATTTCTCATACATCCTCTGAACTGTATCTTTTAGCTACTTTACCTTAATTGGATGCAACCAATTCCATTTATGAGTTGGGTCTCCAATTTTTAACAGCTGGATAACTCTCACAAACAATTTAGTCTCGTGGTACGGCAAAACACAACCAACCAAACTGTCCTGGTTGTAAAGATGGATATGAAACCTAAGAAAAAAAGCAAACACAATCAGCAATTTTATAGCACGAGGTCCATACATACTATTCTTGTAACACAGGTTTAAAATAAAAACCTTAAACTTAGAATGCCAGGCTGAATCAGGCCTGAAGTCCATCTGGTCCTGTATCCTGTCTCCGATGCTCAGATGAAGAAGCAAGAAACCCTGCACCCAGCAGTTATGGAATAACCTGCTCACAGGGAAATGATCTTTCTACCCTAATTAGTTAAAGGGAAACAAACATTGTTTCATTTTCAAAGATTTTAAAGCAGGTGAGGATCATTATGATCATCTAGTTTGAGCTTCAGCATAACACAGGCCAGAGCAATTCTGCAACCCAATGGATGCGTGTGCAACGGCCATTCATGCTTTGGTGTTATGAAGTATTTTCTAGTTTCTATATCTGCAATCATCTTACGTAAATAAGGACAGTAGCATATTACAAAATATCTGGTCCATTTTCTCTCCCACTCTTTTCAGTACCTTGGTATTCAAAAATATTTAGCACATACCAATATATTATACCAGACTATACTGCACAGAGTTCACATATTATATTGAAAATACATCAATTTTACATAGCCTCTTTCATTCTGAACATTATCAAATAAATGCCTCATAACCTCCTGCAAAATGCAGCAGCTGCTGCTGCTCCATCCCAGAAGAGCCAACCACAGAACTGGGAAACTTTGGTGAAGGACAGTCGGACAAACCCATACATAGAATGCCATGGAATCTTCAATGGTCCCAGAGAGAATACAGACCCTTGTTAAGTTCTCCTGTAAAAGACCCATATACTAATTTGCAAGGAACTAAATTTATCGTGCCTAGTAAAAATGAACGTTTGAGTTGATTGTGCCAGGATTTGACCTGTAGTTCAAGGAAACTAGGGCCAAATCACACCCAAACTATTCTAATAAAAAAACGTGTGTTCTTGTAAACTTATCTATTGACATGCATGTGATTTATTTGATTACCTGTGAATTAGCCACTCCAGGCACTTTTGTGCTGGTTTAAGCATGAAGTAAGGAGACAGATGAATCAGGAATGATGAAATATTCTCATCCAGCTGCTCATTTACTGCTTTAGTCTGAACACTGCGCTCCAAGCCCTTTGATGTGAGACTGAACAAAGTAGAATGAAACATCTCAAAGGAAGGGTCAATCCCCATCAGCTCTTCTAGGCCAGTGCACCCTATGAGAAGTATGTGAAAATGGTTTAAACACAACAGTTCTCTATCTCAAAACATTCTTCTCCTTCCCATCCAAGAATCAACAACATTAGTCTGCAATATTTCATACTGCATACTGCACTTCTGTACATAACCTTCACTGAATGAGTCATGTGAACTAAACTGTTATGGTAAAATGTTTTCCCCCCTCCCATAACTGTAAGGTCATACTGTTACACAAAGTATATTTTGCCATACTAGAGATAGATATGACAATTCAAGTAGACAAGCATAGTTTACTAGAGATCTGGGCACAGGACTAGAAACCACTAACTCTGTAATTCTAATCCCTGCTCTGACAGTAAAGCTCCATCTGTGAAATTGGACAAATTGCACCCTCCCTCTGCCTCAGTTTCTTCATCTGTAAAATCAGTACACCTCTACCCCGATATAACGCTGTCCTCGGGAGCCAAAAAATCTTACCGTGTTATAGGTGAAACCGCGTTATATCGAACTTGTTTTGATCTGCCAGAGTGCGCAGCCCCGCCCCCCCCGGAGCACTGCTTTACCGCGTTATATCCGAATTCGTGTTATATCGGGTCGCGTTATATCGGGGTAGAGGTGTACTTATCGCCCTTGCTTTATAAGAGTGTTACCAGGAGCAAAATGCTATAACAATGGTAAAAAGTATTAAGTGTCTACTATGAACAGAACATAAGAAATGAAAAGTACTTTTTAGAACTAAATTAAAATACATTATTTTCTGATCTATGAGATACATAGTCATGATGCAAAGAACTGTGTATATAGCAAATGAGTTCTACCTTTTACAGCATAATAAAATAAAAATCCTATTTTATTATTGTAGACAGGCTTGTAAATACTACAAACTAAGTGCAAAATGACTCTGGGTGCAAGTAAAGAAAGGAAACCAACCAGAGGGAGACATGAGAAAAACAAATGTTCAAATACATCAGGGGTTCTCAAACTGGGGGTTGAGACCCTCAGGGGGTCATGAGGGTATTATTGGGGGGGAGGGGGAGGGGGCAGAGTTGCAAGCTGTCAGCCTCCACCCCAAGCCCCGCTTTGCATCAAGCATTTATAATGGTGTTAAATATATAAAAAAGTGTTTTTAAATTTATGGGGGGGGGGGGGTCGCACTCAGAGGCTTGCTATGTGAAAGGGGTCACCAGTTCAAAAGTTTGAGAACAACTGAAATACATGGATTCTCTTGGTGCTTAAATACAAAGCTAACAGATACCTTAGAAATACCTGTGCTACATTAGATATAGATTGAGATAAGCAAAAAGGTCATCATCATGTTAAAATGAGGTCAGTTTAATAAACTAGGTTAAAAGTCGTTTCAGGTACTACACTTGCTCCCCAATCTTTCTATTAACTTCTGAGGTTTTACAAACACATTTTTCTATTTTAAGAAGTTTTACTCTCCTACATTCCAGTGGGAAAGTCCTACACAAACAGAGAGACTATAAAAGAGATTGAGGAAACTATCTAAATCGAAGTGCTTTCAAAGGCACACACAGAGAAAGGACTATTTTTTCTTCTAATCACTTTCAGTCATAGTGTTACCTACAACAGCAAATCAGAACATTTTCTGATAGAAATGTGGGGTTTAAGCTGATGGTGTCCCTATAGTCACACTTACCTATTGCAAAGAAGGTGTCTCTGTCAATGTTGGCAGCTTCCCTGCAATCAAACAGCAAAGATGCTGCTTCACTTCGAGACAAAAGGCTGGGGTCATTCTGAGGGAGAGCGAGCCGCTTCAGCTGGTGGGCCAGGGATGTCATGTTTTATATTTCTGTGGAAGAAGCCTAAATATTAAAATAAATAAAATAAAAAACTCACCACACACAAACAAGCAACCCTGGAACAAACGGCATTTGATCTCACACGAGACTCTTTCTTCTGGTTTTCAGCAAAGCCTGAGTTTACCGACAATAAAACACCGGAGCAACTAACTAAAGGCTAGTTACACAGCAGCTCAGCCGGGGGTACCAACGCGTTCAATGGGCACGTGCGGGCACACACGGGTCTACCATGGGGGGGTGACGGGACACCAAGTTCTTGTATGTTCACACTGCTGCGTTCCTGGTGACACCCCCCCCAGCAATTTATCACACGCACCCCCGGGCCCAGCGCGCTGTAAGATTTCCCAGAGCACAAGCTCTGCCCAAGCGCCCGGGGTGTTTCCATGCACCAGGGGCCAGACACCCCAGCTCTGCCGCGGCGGGGGGGGGGGGACGACGACGCTGGCGCTGCCCGAGCCTCATGGGGGGAGGGGTCCCCGCAGCCCAAGCACCCGGGAGCTGGGGGTGCTGGCTCTGCCCGTCTCATGGGGGGGGGGGGGGACCCGGCTCTACAGCGACATGGGGGGTGGGGGGTGGTCCCTACCGAGCCGCTCCCGCCGCACGCGCCTTGAAATGCAGAGACGCGAGGCGACCTATTCCCACAGCCACGTGCGTAAAGCGGCTTCACCTCTGACCCGGAACCGGTGGGGCTGAAAGGAGCAAAAAAAACAACAACAAAAAAGGCACCGCCTGTTGGGAGACTGAGCATGCGCGCCGCAAGTCCAGTGACGAGCTCTGGGCGGGGTTTGGCGCTCGCGAGTGGGCTCGGAGTGCGCGCGACCCGCCCAACAGTCTAGAGCGGAGTGTTCGAGCCTCCCGCGTGCAGTCGCTGCGCGGGATGGGGCTGGGTTGAGCCGCGCTGACGGGGGTTCGCTGTGTGTAAGCAGGCGTCGGTCCCTGCTCCGCCTTGGCTGTGGGGCGGGGCGCCCCTAGCGGCGGGAGGCTTCGCGGCCAGTTCTGTTATTCGGAAGGAACTGTGGACTTGCGGGATGTTTTGCAGCAAGCTTCCAGCTCGCGTGCTGGTGCGGGGACCATTGCAGCTGTGAAGCCCCAAGAAGACCAGAGAGCAAATAAGAACAACCCATAATGTGTCACTTTCCTCAGCTTCAGAGGGGTAGCTGTGTTAGTCTGCATCTGTAAAAAGCGACAGAGAGTCCTGTGGCACCTTATAGACCAGGGTAGGCAACCTATGGCACGGGTGCCGAAGGCGGCACGCGAGCTGATTTTCACTGGCGCTCACACTGCCCAGGTCCTGGCCACCAGTCGGGGGGCTCTGCATTTTAATTTAATTTTAAATGAAGCTTCTCAAACATTTTAAAAACCTTATTTACTTTACATACAACAATAGTTTAGTTATATATTATAGACTTATAGAAAGAGACCTTCTAAAAACATTAAAATGTATGACTGGCACGCGAAACCTTAAATCAGAGTGAATAAATGAAGATTCGGCACCCCACTTCTGAAAGGTTGCCGATCCCTGTTATAGACTAACAGATGTATTGGAGCATAAGCTTTCGTGGGTGAATACCCACTTCGTCATCTTGTAAGCTGCATGGGAGAGGGACCATTCTTTTGCCCTGTGATTGTACAGCACCTAGCACAGCAGGGGCTTCTAAGCCCTACTGAAAATAATTATTAATGTGAAATCTTATTACTTTTAATAATAGCTCCAGATTTTTGAGTGCTTGGGGTTGGTAATGCTGAAGAATGACCCCTCTTAATACCAAAGGGCTTCAGAAGGTCCTGTGCTGTGTAATATAAAGCCACAGGCCAGTTTAAAACCCTTATTTGTTACACTCAGGAATAATGTACTCAAAACCAAAATGGGAATGTGTTTTGTAATAAGGTGGGAGAAATATGGAGGAAATCAAAATTCAAACAATGGAAATGGTTTCCTTTTTTTAATTTTGAAAGTCTGAGAACATTTTTGTGAAATTATTTTCCTCTACAATTAAGAGAGTGACAAATTTATTGCCCACTAATGCTACCTTAGACAGCAATAACTTGCCATGCAATGTAAATGCAAACAACCAATACAGGTATAGTCCCATATCCGGGAAAGATTTATGCACATGCTTAATTTCAGTGGGACTATGCACATGTGTAAAGTCAACCATGTGTGTAAATCTTTATAGGACTCGGGCCACAAAGAGCAACCGAAGGCTGATCTCATTCCTGAGAATAGTATCGGGGGTAGCCGTGTTAGTCTGTATCCACAAAAACAACAAGGAGTCTGGTGGCACCTTAAAGACTAACCAAGTTATTTGAGCATAAGCTTTCGTGGGTAAAAAACCCACTTCTTCAGATACATGAGTGGATTTTATCTCCATGCATCTGAAGAAGTGGGTTTTTTACCCATGAAAACTTATGCCCAAATAAATTGGTTAGTCTTTAAGGTGCCACCGGACTCCTTGTTATTCTTGAGAATGTCTATTAATGTCTTTTTCTTATACCATCCCTTTCCTCCCCAAGCATTTCACAAACTGTACTGACTTTCAAACTACAGATAGGGAGTCTGTTCATCTGTGCATCTGAAATGCAATCACTTCTGGGGCATTATGCAACAGCTGTTTAAGAGCATGCAATGACAATGCACAACAATGGAGGAGAGGAATCTGTGAATACGTATTCTGCTAAAACTGCAGAGGGAATTTAAGTAGGCAGAAAGTAACTCTTCAAGTTAGAATTTGACCAGGATATCCGAGTTATGTACCCCATTCTGATGAAATTGGTCAGAAGCTTTTTAATGAGTTTAATTAAGTAGCCAATACCTTATTTTTGTGTTTCTCCTGCAGCAGCACAGTATCTCCAGATCATTTTGGAGCACTAAAACAGTGCTGTCACAGAAGGAAAAGTGCTACCTACTTTAATCTTCATCACTGCTCTATCCCCTATACGTCCATGAGATTTCCAAGGCCATTGCTTACTGAATGTGACCCTGAATAGCTTCTGAAATTTGACAGGATCGCAAGGTAATAATGAGGTCTCAGTCTCTTTAGGAGATGCTAAAGCAGGGGTGGGCAAACTTTTTGGCCTGAGGGGTACATCGAGGTTTCCCAAACTGTATGGAGGGCTGGGTAGGGAAGGCTGTGCCTCCCCAAACAGCCTGGCCTCCGCCCCCTCCCATTTCCTGCCCCCTGACTGCCCCCCTCAGAACGCCCAACCCATCCAACCCCCCCTGCTCCTTGTCCCCTGACCGCTCTCTCCCGGGACCCTACCCCCTATCCGACCCCTCCCTGTCCTCTGACTGCCCTGACCCCTATCCACACCCCCGCCTCCTGACAGGCCCCCCGTGACTCCCACACCTATCCAACCCCCCCATCCCCTGACCGCCCCACCCCAGAACCTCCACCCCATCCAACCGCCCCCTGTCCCCTGACTGCCCCCCGGGACCTCCTGCCCCTTATCCAACCCCCTCCCCCCCTCGCCTCCTTACCATGCTGCTCAGAGCAGCGGAACTGGCAGCCATGCTGCCCGGCCGGAGCCAGCCCCGCCACCACGCTGCCTGGCAGGAGCTCGCAGCCCCGCCGCCCAGAGCGCTGGCAGCATGGTGAGCTGTGGCTGCGGGGGTGAGGAGGACAGTGGGGGAGGAGCCGGGGGGAGCTCAAGGGCCAGGCAGAACGGTCCCGCGCCATAGTTTGCCCACCTCTGTGCTAAAGGGATTGTAACCTCTTTAGTGTCTATCACTTTTCTTCTCAATTTTTGTGGTTACTAAAATATGCAGAAGTTTTTTAGAAAGCAAGAGTGCATGTTAACTGTTGCGCATGTTTGAATTAATTTATGTATCGGTATGATAACTGAATTGTAAGCTGATCCATGTTCTTGAGTAATGGATTGAACTGGTAAATTTCTTGCAAGATAAGGTAAACATCTGGTTGAAGCATATATTTTGTTTTGCCACTGATTGTGCTATGTATAAGTATCTAAAATGGTGATTTTTTTTTTGTAGTCTATTGCGTATAGATTAGGTTTGAATGGCAGATTTATTGTTCTTAGTTGGCACACATCTGTTATCTCCTGGACACTAGTCAAGTAGAAGATGCCACTTGTAGTCACTGAAACAATATATAAATTACAGTAATTAAAGGGAAAGAGGTGAAGAATGTAACTTTACTATGTAGTTTAGGTCTTCTATAATATAACATTTCAGGTTTCTAGTTTTTTTCTGCCCTCTGAACCCAAAACCATATTTCACCCCACCAGTAATCCAAGCAACCAGTAGGTCACGTGTTCACAACATATGGCTCAGCAGCAGATCTCATATGGTACAGCTGTCCATTCCTAGGGCACAGCTGTTTGAGCTTCTATTTACTACTCTGCCAGCCAGTTGCCAGATATTTTGAAGGGTTAGGATGAACCACAGTTCTTTCCATGAAAGAGAAATAGTATTCTCTAGATCTATAGGTGCTAAATATAAATAATGGTTCTTCTTGTCAGACTGGTTGTTCAAGTCATTACCATCTCTCATTCCTTCAACTGCAGTAGTGCAGCATAGGCGATACTACCTGCTCCAACATATTTCATTCTTGAAGGTCCTATGGTTCATTTTGATTCACTAAGGAGAGAGGAAGGTATCCAGTGCTTGCCCCATTGAAGAGTTACAACAGTCTGACCATGTCCCCATCTCTGCCCAGTCAGTCCCAGGCTCCTTGTCCCAGTAGGTCTGGCTCTCTACTTTTGAATCAGGTAGCTTTCTGATTAATGTTTGGGTTCAGAAGGGGTGTCATTAAGAACACAGAGGAGAGAAATTCTTTGCCCAAATTTTAGGTGCTTGGATTCACCACGGCCTGCAGGAGCCCAGAGCTGCAATTGTAGTGAAAGTCCAGTTCAGCCCTGGACTGGAACACACTCAATGCAAACAGAATCAAGAGGGAATTTAGAAGTGAAGCTCCTGCAAGTCTCTACTGAGCATATGCAAACTGTCATCCCCTTCCTCCCCGCCCCCTGCAAGACTCATAACTTGGCCAAATTTAGACTGGTTTTCACAGAGGCAGGAAAAGGCACATCCCTGATACAAAGGCCACCCCTGGCCAAATTTCATGCCCCTGCTCCAAAGAATGGAACTCTAGAGCTTTTCAAAGAGAAGCTTACTAGATTTTTTTTAACATGGGCAAAACAGCATATCTTTCGCTAGCCTCATTCTTGGAAACGTCTAAACTGTGCTTAAAGTTAGCAAAGTCATAAGCAACTGAAAACAGGGCCTTTTAATGGTAAATGTTGGGCAACTTTCATAATAGGTGGTGCTACCTTAATCAACGTGTTCATCGAATTTCAAGCAATGTGCTGTGGGGAAAGCAGTAGTTACAGATACCCTCTCTAGATTAATTTGCTGAAACAATCTTTCCAAAATATTGTCTGGTATCTTCAGCTTTGCCTGACTAATGTGTAAACATGTTGGCAGATAAACTTCATGGAATAAACCAGCTATTCTTCAAGCATGTCCCCACCATGCTCTGGAAGAATCGGCAGCTTGTCAGCAAGGTGACAGGGGATGGAGAAATTTAGTCACTCGATATTTCAAAACATGGAACAAGAAGCTGAAGCTGTTTGTCCTAGCTCTGTCCTATCACAGAGTAGAACAAATACAAATTAAGGTGTGAGTCCTTCAACCTTTGTATACACGAGTAGTCCCACTGAATGAGAGTGTCAATAAGGATTATCCATGTGAGTAAGGGTTGCAGATTCAGATTTCAAGGCCAAGATTTTCATTAATGACTCGATTCTGTGTGCCCCAAATTTTGGGTGCTCAGCTTGACTCCTAAAATGAGTCTGATTTTCTGAAAGTATAGAGCACCCACCCTGTGAAAATCAAGCCCCTTTAAGATGTCTCAGATTGCACACCCAGAATCACTAGTTACTTTTGAATATTTTTGCCTACCATTTTTATTTTTTAGGTATCATCCACAGTGCAAATTTAACAGATTAATCATAAATATAGTAACCCAATTTAATATGTAGTACATAAACTAATATAAAAGTATATTTTATTTACTAAGTCCTATTTGTGCAATTTCCCCCCATGCTTTATTAATTTTTAGATATTAGCAGTAAGACATCTAAGAACGTAGAAACAGCATCTATATTCTGTGATAGATCATATCCAATATATAGATTCCCTCCTGTATTCCAGGAGATATTATGATCCCTTTTCCACTGCTCACACATTTGCTCACTTTTGAAAAGACTATTTAAACAAAACAAAAAAACAAAAAAAACATGGGAAGGCCAACAGAAGACTACATTTAAAGTTAATATCTTTTTTAGGATTAAAATTCTTCTGAGAGCTATGGTATTAATTCCCACTGTGAGATTTGCATTCATGAATATTCTGTACCTCATAGACTCATAGACTTTAAGGTCAGAAGGGACCATTATGATCATCTAGTCTGACCTCCCGCATGATGCAGGCCACAAAAGCCGACCCACCCCCTCCTGGAATAATTCTCTCCCTTGACTCAACTGTTGAAGTCCCCAAATCACGATTTAAAGACTTCAAGTTGCCCAGAATCCTCCAGCAAGCGACCCCTGCCTCATGCTTCAGAGGAAGGCGAAAAACCTCCAAGGCCTCTGCCAATCTACCCTGGAGGAAAATTCCTTCCCGACCGCAAATCAGCTGAATCCTGAGCATGGGGGCAAGACTCTCCAGCCAGACACTTAGGAAAAAGACTTTTAATATCCCATCATTGACCCTTGGTACTAATTACCAGTGATGGCACGTTATTGACCTATTGGCTAAGATCACGTTATCCCATCAAACCATCCCCTTCATAAACTTATCAAGCTTAATCTTAAAGCCAGAGAGGTCTTTCGCCCCCACTGTTTCCCTCGTAAGGCTGTTCCAGAATTTCACTCCTCTGACAGTTAGAAACCTTCGTCTAATTTCAAGCCTAAATTTCCCGATGGCCAATCTATATCCATTTGTTCTCGTGTCCACATTAGTACTGAGCTGAAATAATTCCTCTCCCTCCTTTGTATTTATCCCTCTGATATATTTAAAGAGAGCAATCATATCTCCCCTCAGCCTTCTTTTGGTTAAGGTAAACAAACCGAGCTCCTCAAGTCTCCTTTCATACGACAGTCCTTCCATTCCTCGGATCATCCTAGTGGCCCTTCTTTGTACCCGTTCCAGTTTGAATTCATCCTTCTTAAACATGGGAGACCAGAACTGCACACAGTACTCCAAATGAGGTCTCACCAATGCCTTGTATAACGGGACTAGCACCTCCTTATCTCTACTAGAAATACCTCGCCTAATGCATCCCAAGACCGCATTAGCTTTTTTTACAGCCACGTCACATTGCCGACTCATAGTCATCCTGCGATCAACCAGGACTCCGAGGTCCTTCTCCTCTTCCGTTACTTCCAACTGATGCGTTCCCAGCTTATAACTAAAATTCTTGTTAGTCATTACTAAATGCATAACCTTACACTTCTCGCTATTAAATTTCATCCTATTACTATTACTCCAGTTTACAAGGTCATCCAAATCTCCCTGCAGGATATCCCGATCCTTTTCCGAATTGGCAATACCTCCCAACTTTGTGTCATCCGCAAACTTTATCAGCCCACTCCTACTTTTGGTTCCGAGGCCTTAACCCATGCTTTATTCATGTAAACTTTAAACAAATATACTCAGTGCTACTTCCAAAATGCTTTATAAATATTAGCCCTTACAACATTTCTTGATGGGAGCAAAAATGACCCCTTTACTTCAGTGAGTAAAGAGACCATGGTATGATCGTAATTCCCCATCTCAGTTCAGAAATGAGTTCTGCAGTTTGCTCACATATATGTGAAGAGCCTGAAATCCCCAGGGATCGGCTCACAATAGTCATGTTAGGTATCAGACCTTGGGTCAAGCCATAGGAACTATTGTCCATCTGGACATTAAAATCACATAAAACAAAGAGTCTGATCAGCAAAAAGCCTCGGGCAGCACAGATATGAAATCCGAGGAGACCTGCATATCACTGCTATTCCAAATGTAACCCTATGTCGTGTCCCACAGATAAGAGACCAGATTCATGATTGGTGTAACCTCACTGAAGTCCGTGCATTTACACTCAGCATGAATTTGATCCAAAGTGAACAAACCACTTCCTACAGCTGAAATTATATACAAATAATATATTCTCCCCAATAAAGCCAATAAAGGACCAGGTGACTCATGCAGACAGGGCTTGGTTTTACAAGCATAGTCAAGAGCCTCCTGCATGAATGGATTATAGTTGGGGATAGTGAACTTATTAGCTACCACCCTTGCACTGGACAGCATGAAGGGCAATATGAGGTGACAGCTGATGCCCACTGCTCCTGAGATGGGAACATGAATAAGACTAGTGGGATTGATAATTACTGGACAGACAGCCACCTCCTGACTCATCTTCCCTTGCTTATCAAAAGAGATATTGGAGAACTCGAGCCCTGAGAAATTTTATCCCCCACGTCACAGCAGGATTGCTTAGCTCTCTCCACTGACTATTAAAAGGATACAGCTGAGTGTCCAAGTAAAGTTCTCCAAGGCAGAATGTAAGAGCAGCATCTTTGGACAACAGCATCTTGTACTACATACATGTTCCAAAGAGAAAATAAAACCTCATGCCTCCAAATGCTTGATAATGATTCAAATTCAACCCTCTGTAACTCAGTTGACTTTGGTAGCATTTACCCAAGGTGAATTTGACCCATTAACTGATCCTCACATCATCCCTGTCGAATATGTAAGAGGTAGTCATATCCATTTTGGATTTACAAGGCAAGTTATCTTCTCAGTTACTTCAGTGGGGTTGCATTGGTGTATCTGAGAGAATTTGGATCAGAGATGTCACAGCTTGGCTAAGGTCACTGAGGGATTCAGTATAAGACCTGGGTTTAGAACTCAGCAGTGTCTAATTTCAAGCGTCTCCCCCCACACCCACTTCTAACCTCTAGATCACACTGCAATAATTCCAAGTCCAGCCCTCTGGTACTTATCATCATAGTTAGTTATTGTCTGGGAATTCTGTTTTAGTCAGTGTTTGTTGTCAATTTATTCTAGGTACAGCAAAGTTTATGGAATTGTTCATGTCCTCGTTACCCGATACACATGCCTGTTCTCTTTGTTCAGCAATACCCAAACCATTGCTAAACAATATAGCACATCTTTGAAACTATTCTGGTTAAATCAGGTACAGCCCATAATATAGCTCATAGATGGATTTTTTAGCTGCTGACATTCCTGAAATCCATGTTCTATGGGCCTATTACAGGTTTTAGCATTGCACTAGAACTGTAATTTCTTCCTTACTTAATATCTATGTGAGATGGGACTAAGCCAGCATGATACAGGAACACAGCCAAAGTTCTGAGAACACATGTCTGTTCTTCTGAAAGTTTGTAATAGGCTATTCTATACCCCTACTCCTGCCCCATGCATTCTCATCACTGAATCATTTTTAAAATCCTGCATCTGTCTGACCATTTTTTCCAATCTTATGCCAGCACTATTTGTAGTTTCCCACCTGTCATCATGTGTATTACATTGTAACGTGTGTCTAGTGCTGCTGCAGTTCTAGTACTTTAACAGACTAGGTATGCTGTGTATAAATTACCATATACATTTCCCAGCTTTTCCTTTGGTATTATAGTTCCAATATGCACAAAGACCCTTTGACTATCACTTCACTAATTCACATCACTATTATGAGATACCTCTATAGTCACCGAGGCAGGATCCATGGAAACAAGGAGGCAGTCTCCTAATGGAGCTAGGGATGCAGGTGTCATGGCCTCTCTTGGGTGGACTTTTAGAAGGGAGCAGAAAGAAATTTAAGAGCCGAGGGTTCCTGTGATTCATGAAAGTAGCAATATTTGTCTAATCTAGGTTCTAAATTGGCAACACGTCCAGTCACTATTAAGGGGTTTGTCCTGCATTATATTAAATCTTTCAACATTCACAGTGCAGTTTGTTTATTATTATTATTATTTATTATTATTATGTATTGGAGTAGTGCATAGGCAAGTTACAAACATACAGTGAAAGAAAGTCTCTGCCCCACATTTCTCACAATCTAAATGGACATGACAAAGAGTGGGAGAATAGAAACATAATTTACCCTATTTTACAGATTGAGGAATGGAGGCACAGAGAGATCACTTATTTCAGTGGAAGCAGTTAGGCCAGTACCGAGCTCTTTTGAAAATCTCACTCTACCTGCTCAATGTCACATAGTCTCAAGCAGAGCCAGATTTCCTGAGTCCCAGTCCAGAGCCTTAACCACACAACCTTCCTTCCTCTCTGTCAAAAAAGTTGGCAAAACTTGATGATGGCAGTCTCATCAGCATTTTCTCTGTACTCATAAAGCTGCCATGCTTGGTAATATTTGTATATTCTATAAATGTTTCCTGCTGCATTTCATCCACGGTTGTGTTTCAGTGACAGAAGAAGTTATTCCTATATATAGATTGTGAAACACTTTGGGATCCTTTGACAAGGTCAGTTGTTATGAAACCAGACATGTCTTTCAATACTCTATATTTCTTTTTTTTTTACTTTGAAACATGTTTTAAGTATTATAACTCTTTTTAATAAGAGTAGTATCATTAATCTATATCCCTGTTGTGTTGATAAATTACCTACTCTTCCTTCAAATATCGTTTTCTTGACTTCAAAAGTTTTTCTATTAGACTCTTTATAATCATGCTCTGTTTATTTTTCACTTTTTAAAGATACACCGTCCCTGGTTATAATAATACACCTCTACCCCGATATAACGCGACCCAATATAACACGAATTCGGATATAACGCAGTAAAGCAGTGCTCCGGGAGGGTGGGGCTGCGCACTCCGGTGGATCAAAGCAAGTTCGATATAACGCGGTTTCACCTATAATGCGGTAAGACTTTTTGGCTCCCGAGGACAGCGTTATATCGAGGTAGAGGTGTACTTGGCTTTTACATAGCTAGTAACACCTTAGCTCATTAAAACTGATTTCAGAAATCAAACAGGGCCAGACTCTGCAGTGAGCTCTGTAAAAGAGAGCCCCTGGGCCTGTGTACGCATACAGAAGTGTCCACCTGAATGGAGGTCAGTGCAGGATCTGGGCCTTACTCTTCAGAATATATTATCTTTTTAATTATTATTTTGCTCAACTAAGACAATGAAACCAATTCAACATGTATTTACTGTTGTGTATTCTACTTCACCTCTCGGTTCTTCTGCACTAGCAAAATGGGGTTGCGTTTGGGTTCACAAAAATGAGGGTATGTCTCCACTAGAAATGCTACAGCTGCTGCTGTGCCTCTGTAGTATAGACACTTATTACAGTGACAGAAGGGGTTCTTCTGTAGCTGTAGTAAATCCTCCTCTCCAAGAGGTGGTAGCAAGATCAATGGAAGAACTCTTCCGTCGAGACAGCAGTGTCTACACTGGGGCTTAGGTCAGCTTAATTACATCATATCAGTGCATGAAATTTGTCACAATATTGCACAATATAGTTAAGCTGACCTAACTTTGTAGTGTAGATCAGCCCTGAAGGAGAGAGCCTAAATATTCCATAAAACTTTGTTCCCTTATTTATTTTTAAATTAAAATTACATATATAATATGCAACTTCTTTCTACTTATATTTGCTTTTGTCAGCCCCTCACCATTTTTAACAGAATCCAGAATTTTGGCCTAAGCTACGTTGACAATGTCTGCTTTAAATTCATTTAAAATAATCTTAAATTTTGTAATTTAAACTTTAAAAAAACCAAACAAATTTAGAGCTAATATTTGTCACAAGTGAAAGGCTACTGGAAACCACACCTATAATCAATGTTGAAAATAAAATGACTTTTTGTTTTTGGTCACTGGTTCAGGCTTACATTGGCAGTTGACCCAAGACTTGGGGTCACTTTAACTTTGAGGATTGCTTCTCTTACTCTTTTGTGAGTGAAATGTGAAGCCAGTGGAATTAGCACTTAAGATTTTAACACACGTCATGGATTCTCCCTCTCTCTAGGATTTTTGGTATTTCCAAAGTTTTCTGTGGAATTGAGATTTTCAATAATTTTTTTAAAAAGCAGTTTCCAGCCCTTCTGGTCGCAAAGCTGTCTTTCCTTATGTGACTCATTGCACGCCTGTCTTACCGAGTCTGCAAATTCATCTCCATTTCACCGCAAAAGGAATGAAAATAGGGGAAAACTCACAAAAATGCCACTACATTTGTCAGAGAGAGTCATCATTGCCTTTCCTTCTGCCTCCATAGAAGCCCCTACACATAAACAGGTATGTCTACACTTAGGGCAGCATGTAGAGTAGAGACACTGGACACCCAGCTAGCATAGGTGTAAATAGCAATGTGGACGGTAAGGCACAGCTTAGCTGAGTAGAACAGAGTGCCCTACATACCTAAATCTTAGGGTATATACCCTGCTCGTCTCTCCACATGCTCAAGCAGCGCCTCCCTCCTATTTTTAGCAGTGTATGCTGCTGGACCTATCCCTGCCCCCACCAGTGAAAGGCTCTGGCTGGGGTAAGAAAGCGGGGAAAGGCTCCAGCAGCTCCCAGAGCCTTTTCCCTTTGCCTCCCCCTTGCTAGTGTTTCACTGCCATGTGTAGCTACACACCTGTGCCTGTGCTTGTGGTGTAGTACTCTACACATCACCATAAGTGTAGACAAGGCATACGTGGCTCCCTAGGCTTAGTGGTGGCATGGCACGGGGAGACTCAATCTCTGTAGCAGCATCTTCTGGAAAACCATAGAGGAAATACATGGGAATGAATGATAACCCTCTCAGCACTTATTCCCAGGGGTTTTCTATTTGGGAGTTAGTACCCAGACATGAAGATGGGGGATCCAGGGCGTAGTGTTGAAGTGCTAGCCCCCTATGAAATTGCCCTTTCTCCTTGAGATGATAGTTCATGGGATTGGAAAGCCCAGGTTTTTGTTAGAGAGAGAGAAGCCCTGCCCCCGGATAGAGGATTCCTTCAAAACTCAAGTGCAAATTTAGAGGATCTTTTGTCTTTCTGTAGGATTTGTCTGAAACAGCTCTGACAGATGTGAAGTGCTCCATTCACAAGCTGGGGTGTTGACTCTGAAACATAATGAAGGTGATTTAAATGTCAAAACTGTTAACTGTTTCACTGCTGATTGATTTAGTAGAAATGTATAATTAATTTCTGTGTCTAGTATATTTTGGTTAATTTGAAAGAATGATCCATAGGAATAAGGTTACAAGGTTTACTGTTTTTAAAATTCTAACAAAAGTATAGAATAGGAGAGGATTCTGGGGGTGAGACGATGAGAAAAAGATGAAGTGAATTGAAAGGCCTAGTGAACATTGGAAGTTTTCTGGGGGATGTTGTTGATGGGGGAATGAGAAATCTCAATGAGGTGGAAGAGGATTTTTAAAATGAGCTAAGTGAAATATGATGTCCATTTCATTTAACATGATACAATGAGCCAGTTTGTTTAAAGCTGGTGCAGGGAGGAGAAAATTGCATCTATCTCAGCAAGAACAGCCCTTTGACTGTGGGGAGGTGTGACATACTGGGGTTCAGTCCAGGCCAGGGAGGAGCTATGTCAGCCCTGACCTGCAACCTTGGGTGCTTTACAATGTCTTGCTGCAGTAGCTCCCTGGGGTGCTCTCAAACAGCCTTCCAGCATGCAAGCCACACCCTGACTGCCTGTGTGTAACTGCAACCTGCCAGCCACACTTGGGTTATCCTCTGTCTGGCTTTTATGAGCCTGGGTTACCTCTGTGAGTTTATACCCAGGCTTTACATTTTACTTACTTATTTGGAATATGTTGTTTTCCTATACCCCACTGGAGAAAGGGAGGTGGCAGTCATATTCTACCATTTCAGCGTCTTCCTGGGAAGGGATTAAGGTTGGAGGGGGAGGGCCTGTCTTCTGGTTAGGCCCTGACAATTTACTGCTACATTCTCCATCTCTGACCTCCCTGACACGTATCTCATTTAATCCAATTTCTCCAAAACACCACTCTGAAAATTATCTTCTCCTCACATTATGGCTAAAGTATGTCACTTTCACTTTAAGTCTGTCTACTGGCTTTAAGTCCCTTTCCACATCACATTCAAATTCCTCATCCTCCCTGTCAAGGTTCATTGTGACTGTAGCTGGGTTCTTGTTTCCTGTTCCACATGTCTTTCTCTCTGGCTCCACTTGCTTCAATGTGCACTTCTGGTCTGACTCTTCCTTCACTGACACCAGCTTTATGGCTATGTGACTCCCCCAACTTTAGTGGAGCCACTGCTGATCTACCCCAGCACAAGTTAAAAGCACAATCAAGCTTATCATCTCCCACTCATGACTCCACCTTCTTTCATGCCACTTCATTTGCCAGCCACAGCTCCCCTTGTCTCATGATACACTGAGAGGGCTCCCTCGTCTCTATCCAATTCTGCCTCAGAACTCACATTTTTGGCTAACATTCTACTACTAACTTCTCAGGTGGTCCCCATTACCATCTGCACAATTTATTTATAAAAATAAATGAAAGTTTTGTAACATAATATGATGATTTTCTTTATTAAAAATCAAGAAACCTGTGTAAATACAAAATAAACATCAAATGCTGCCCCCAAGAGCTCTTTCTCCTTCACTATTGATACCCCGCCCAACCTCCCATTGATGTTGGCTTTACTCTGTGCTAGCTGAATATTAGACTGTAAGTTCCTTGGGATAATAACCTTGTCTTTTTGCTTCCCTCTGGCACTATATATACCATGGGTTCTCAAACTGGGGGTCGTGACCCCTCAGGGGGTCATGAGGTTATTACATGGGGGGTCGTAAGCTATCAACCTCCACCCCAAATCCCGCTTTGCCTCCAGCATTTATAATGGCGTAAAATATATAAAAAAGTGTTTTTAATTTATAAGGGGGGGTTGCACTCAGAGGCTTGCTATGTGAAAGGGGTCACCAGTAAAAAAGTTTGAGAGGCACTGATATATACATTAAATAATAATAGTTCATTTTACATTACATCACATCCTTCCCATGCCAGTGTTAGATCTCAGGGTGGAAACTAGTTGTGACACCCTAGCACTCCAATATTCACCACTGTCATGTAATTAGGAAATGTTTTGTACAAAGTACGTCTTGTGAGGTATCGTTCTAAAAGTCTTGATCGGCAAGACATTAATATCTTGTTGGATTGTATGTGCTATCATCGTATGTGAACTTATGAAGTTACTGAAACATGTTGTGAGGGTGTAAACACCCACAAGCAGCCTTTCAGATAGAACAGTAAAAAGGCCTAACAATGTTAATGGCTCATTGAGGAAATGCACACAAGCACAAGGATTACCCCAGGAACTGTGTACAATAGAAACCTCTCAGAGATAGCACTACACAATGGGAATGGTTTGACCCAGGCAGCGGCGGCTCCAGGCACCAGCGCTCCAAGCGCATGCCTGGGGCGGCAAGCCACGGGGGGCGCCCTGCCGGTCCCTGTGAGGGCGGCAGTCAGGCTGCCTTCGGCGGCATGCCTGCGGGAGGTCTGCCGGTCCTGCGGATTCGGCGGCAATTTGATGGCAGGTATGCCAAATCCGCGGGACCGGGGACCTCCCGCAGTCATGCCGCCGAAGCCACGGGACCGGGGACCTCCTGCAGGCATGCCGCTGAATCCGTGGGACCGGGGACCTCCCGCAGGCATGCCGCCGAATCCGTGGGACCGGGGACCTCCCACAGGCATGCTGCCAAAGCCACGGGACTGGGGACCTCCCGCAGGCGTGCCACCGAAGCCACAGGACTGGGGACCTCCCGCAGGCGTGCCGCCGAAGCCACGGGACCGGGGACCTCCCGCAGGCGAGCCACCGAATCCGCGGGACTGGGGACCTCCCGCAGGCATGCCGCCGAATCCGCGGGACTGGGGACGTCCCGCAGGCGTGCCGCCGAAGGCAGCCTGACTGCCGTGCTTGGGGCGGCAAAAAAGCTAGAGCCGCCCCTGGACCCAGGTCACAGCGAAACTGCTTTCCAGCAAGTGGGAAGAAGATATCAAAGGGGGAAAATGACATCATGATGGGACCTCACTCTCCCTACAACAACAACACACCTGGAAACATCTGAGGAATAAAGACTGAATGTGGGGAAGCCTGGGACTCCAAGCTAAAGGGATTTCTAGCCTGTGTATGAAAACCTGGGAAACCCAAGCTGCAAAGCCAGGGCAGCTTGTACCTTAAGAATCTGCCAGCCTGTTTATCACTCAGGTAGGATATGAATTAGCAAATTCTCACGCTATCTAGTATGTTAAGCTCAGTTTGCGGTTTTGTTTATTCACTAGGTAATCTGCTTTGATCTGTTTGCTATCACTTATAATTACTTAAAATCTATCCTTTTGTAGTTAATAAACTTATTTTATGTTTTAATCCAAACCAGTGTGCGTTTGACTAAGGTGTCTGGGGAAAATCTCAGCTTGGTTACCACAAGTGTGCATGGTCCTCTTCACATTGAGGGAGAGGCAGACCGGGTGTTAAACCAGGGCAGGATGGTACTGCTCTGGGGTCCTAGGCTGGGAGGCTGGTGGTTAGAGAGCCTGCGTGTGACTGCAGCTGGGTGTGTTCCTACCTGTGTGAATGCTGGTGAAAGTGCAAGCTTGGAGGGCTTTGCAACTTGTCACAGCAACACAATGTGAGAGGGAGCTCAGGCTGGTGGGTCAGAGGGCTCAGTGATACCCCAGTTCCAGGTGGCACCCCAGGGAGAACCCGTCACACTAGTCTCTTCCATTCTTCTCTGTCATTTCCTGCTGCTTCCATCTGCTCTATATGGTTGAGATTGACTGACTGTTCTGCCCTCCCCACTAAGGGTTCTTTGTAAGGTTTCTCTTGGGCCACCCTCATTTCCTCAGACCAGTTAGTTCCCACTTGACAGGTTCATGTGGGAGTCTGTATGTTGGCATCCAGAGTACATGCCCTAAATACGTTCTTTCACTGATGCCCAGAATTTCAAGTCTATAATTAATTGTCCATCTCCCTCATGATCTGCAAGATGTTTAAAACATTGTTCTCGTGTTCCAATAACTAACTTTAAAGTGTTTTCTTGCTGCCAGCATCAAACTTTTCAGGGTTCTGGCTTCCAGAGACTGGCTTTCACAAGGAGCCTTCATGCAGCGTGAGGGATCTGTGGTGGTCTCTGCTAAGCAGAAATTTTTACCAGAATGGTAGCCTGGTTCCATTTATATAATCAGGAAGGGTTTTTTTGTGTATGCTCTTTTTTTTTTTTTTTTTCAAATGGGGCTAGGTGATTAGTTGTGTGCCCAACCCCCCTCCATTTTATCTGGCCTACACTACATACTACCCATATATTTCTGACCACAAAAATTAATCCTGGACCTAAAACATCCAATTCACTACTATTCTGCTCCTAGGCCTCTCTTTAACAGATGCTCCCATTCATGCCAAATTATTACATGGTTCAATGCAGAAGACAAAGTGGGATGGTTTGAAACTAAGTCTCCAAAAGTTAAAGCCTATTGTACTAAACTAATGCACCACCCAGCCCACCTTACAGTCTTTCATTACACAGACATAATGGCTAAATGTACCTCTGTGTGGGGTAAAACCCACAGGAAGGGGGAACACAACAAGATGAAACTTGTGGAATCTGTCAGGCATGCTCCCTTCAGGGGGTAAAGTACTTAAAGCCTTGTGTAGGAGTCATAAGTCATTGCCTTGAAACCCCTCATATCCTGGGGGAACTCATCTCCGCTTTCTGAAGCATGGGCTTTCTGTGATTAGAACCAACCCCTCCATGTGCTGCTTCCATAGGTACCTGCACCCTGCCTCACAGCCATGGAGACAGGGTGGGTTTTTGCCTGTCTGGCCCTCCAACCTGCGGTCCCCGCCATGTGGTGTTTCTTTGGAGGGCTTCTGCAAATTCAGATACAGCATGGGCACTGGTGTGTTGGTTCCACTCTCTGCCTTCAACGGTACTGTGAGCACATTCCATTCTTTCCATTTCTTCCATATCAAGCAGCCAGGGGAATCATGATCCGATGTAATCCTCTTTTTATTAATGAGAAATTGTTTTTAAGATTGTTGTTCAGCACCCTCAGTGCCTTTGCAGAGGGTGCTTTATAAATGATGATGGATGATTGTTACAAAGATTAAAAAGACAAGGATATGGTAATTCTACTTTTTCGGTTACATCAAACACAAAACAGTTGCCTTCTGTCATTAGATATAAAATATAATTCCCAGATCCAGCGTATTACATTTTTAGGTCACCTTATTCCAAGTCATGATATCTGTTCATTCTGGTGGGCAATGATTCTATCAATGGAGACTAGAACTGGTCACAAAATAGGCTTTTTTAGCTGAAAATTAATTTTTGGCAAAAAATCAAAACCAGAAATATTTTGTTTCGGAAATGCTGCCATGCTGGCTCATGGAAGTTGCAGTTCGGGTATGTTATGTTCCTGTTCTCCTCTATAGGCTGTTGTTCCTGCTCAGACAACATCTCCTATTAGGGTGACCAGATGTCCCGATTTTATAGGGACAGTCCTGATATTTGGGGCTTTATTTTTATATGGGCTCCTATTACCCCCTCACCCCCTGTCCTGATTTTTCACACTTGCTATCTGGTCACCCTATCTCCTATGAAGCACCATAGTCTCCTTTCATGTAAGGGGAAGTGGTTGCACTGGGAGTCCCTGGCCATAGTACATCATGGGAGATGTAGTCTGGCTGGGTAGCCTGGCCCATAGAGGCGAATGGGGACATGAAGAAATAGATCTGCAACTCCCATGAAACACCACAGTAGGATATCGGAATAAACATATTTTGTTTTTTGGGTATTTGCTTTTTCTATGAAAAATAAAAAATTTCCACAGAAAGCAGGTACTTTTTGTGGGGAAAAAACTGTTTTGTCAAAAACTCCAATTTTCTGTTGTAAAAGTTTAGACAGAAAATTTTCCATCCGCTCCAACCGAGACTGTAGAACACAGCTGACTATACCACCAACATGCAAGGACCTTCAGAGACCCTGGTTTAGTTCTTGATGGATGACTCCCCATTTCTCTTGTAATGCAGTTTGTCTGTTACTTTTGTATATACAGTATTCTAATGATTTCTGTATACAGTTAAGCAATTGCATATAGTTAATGACTATACCTAATATTCTCAATACACATATTTGTTTGTTGCCATTTATTCACCTACTTTTATTGTATGTTATATAAAGTTATTTAAAATATTTTTAAAAAATAGTTTAATTGTAGAATTATTAAGGGGCACTACTAGACTCACCATAATGAAGACTGAAGCTAGCTTCCTGATGAAGGTCCTAAGACAGCAAATTATTAAAACAAACACTAAGTACTTTGAGTCAGAGCCATTAGCCTGATGTTAAAAACTCACCCCCTAAGTTCACCAGAAATTTCACTTGCTACATTTTATCCAAGGGAAGACTTTTTCTGGAAAGATTGATACAAATTACTGAGAAGTTTTAGAAACACGGGGTTTCAACATTTCCCATAATTTGCTTATTAAAAAGAATTTCCTAATGGAATTTTTGCCTACTTTTCATCTATAAACATCAACCTTCTCCTGTAGTGTTTAATGACTAGAAAAAAGTGCTTTTCATTTGGGTTTTGAAATATTTAAAGTTATCATGTAAATACCAAAACCCAGATGACTATACAAGTTGTGTGTGTGTGTGTGTGTATGTGTATATTTATAAATAAAATGATCACAAAATATGTCAGCATAGTAATAATGTGCATATTTCTAAACTGTGTTCCTTTGAGATGACTGACTATAGGCTGTGGACTTCCTAATGTTACATACACCCTTGTAGTTCACTCATAGCATCTCAGTGGCCCCAAATCTGACCTCGTTTATTTGGGGTCAATTTTGCGGAGCATGGCTGGGATGATTTAGTTGGTGTTGGTCCTGCTTTGAGCAGGGGATTGGACTCGATGACCTCCTGAGGTCTCTTCCAACCCTAATATTCTATGATTCGTAGATGAGGATAGGTTTGTGTCCAATACAAGCACTAGCACAGGGATGACCTTAGCTGGCAATACTTAGGTGAGTGTTTAATAATAGACTAGATGAAGAACAAAGTAAACCTGCCTGCCAGTTCCCAAGAGAAATGTTCCCCCCCAGGAAAATTAAAATGATATGACATGGAAAGCATGGGATGTGCCTGTCTGTATTGTGTTTTCATTGTTCACAATGCGCCATACAGAGAACAAAAGGTTTCCCCACGGAATTTTCCAAAAGACTTTTTTCCAAATTATTGCCTTAGCAGTCATTAATTTATAATTGTCTCATTCTAACCAGGGGGCCAGATCCTGCAAAGTGCTGAACATCCTCTGCCTCCCATTGATTTCTGTGGGAGTTGAGAGTGCTCAGCGCTTTGCTAGAGCTAGCTTTTATTCTCTCTGGTTTATATTCCAGTCCTGATCTATTTAGTAATTTTGTTTTCTCTTGATAAATGCTTTTCTTTAGTGACTCATGACAATCTTTTCAAAAAGGGAGAGGAGGTGAAGTGAGAAGTGAATCAAGGGCCTTGAAGCCTTCGACCAACGGTAAGTAACTTGGGGTGTGTGTGTGTGTGTGTAAAATATATCTTGATTCTGTTTTTTAATTTATAAATTGTAACCAGCTCTCCAAACTACAGATGCATGCACCGAATATAAAAAGATGAAACTTCAACAGTTTCTGAGTGCAATTAAAAGAAAAAAGACAATAATGCAAACCACAGAAAATGTTCAGAGCCACTGAACAGAGACTGTATACAGAGGTGAATTTCCTTGATTAGACTTCGCTCCTGTAGATAAATCATTGCTCTTCTCTGCACAGTAAATACCTACATGTATTTGTGTAACGGTTTAATAACACTTAATAGCAAATGCAAAATTGCATAGTCTTCTGTATACCAACAGATCATTCTGCTTCTGCTGATCAGGCTGAAGGTCTGCCTTGCAACTTGCAAATGAGAGACTGAGAAAGGTGGGGATATTCCAGGCTGCTGAGCCACGTGACACAGTGGGGATAATAAGCAGCAGCAGTGAGCTGGAGCCGGGGCTTCTCTGGAGACTCAGCCACAGGAACCTGCAGCAGCAGCAGCAGCAGAGAAGGAGGGAGGGGAGTGAAGGTCATCACAGTTCAGCTCATACCTGTATCCTGACAGCTTCAACCTGTCCTGCCAGCAAGACTCATCAATATTAACACCCTCTCACCTTGAAAAAAGAAAAAAATAAAGAAGGAAGCAGGGAAAAACACCACTGCCTGAACTCAAAGAAAAAAGTAAAAAATAAAAATAAAAATCAAGTAATAAAAGCCACAGCAAGTGTAGAGTTGAATCTGGTCCTTGAGCAATATGAACCAGATAGAAACAAGTATGCAGTACAGCTATGAGTATGAAGATGATGAATATATGATCCAAGAGGAAGAATGGGATAGGGACATGCTCCTGGACCCAGCATGGGAGAAACAGCAAAGGAAGGTCAGGAAAGAAAATAAACTGTGTGTCTGTCAATGTGTGTCTGTGGAATAATAATCACCACCTTTTTGTAACACTTTATCTTGCAGTTGTAAATGCATGTGCAGTGCTATAATTTTTGCAAAGGAATCTATGATCAGTTTTACTCTTTATATAAACATTTTTAGCTATGTTGTTATATATAGCTTATGAAATAGTCCTTCACTTTCACTTTTCGAATTCTTCTATATAAATGGAGGCTGTATATGAAATTAAATGAACATCATGAAAGTTTTTTTGATACGCTTTGCTGACAAAATATTGGTTCAATATTTTTCATGGCCACACTGGCTGTTGGCAGAGATTTTAACCATTCCTAAAATCACTTTCTGGGCCATATTTTCAAAAAGTGGCCTCTGAATTTGTGTGTGCACCTGATTGCATGTAAAAATAAGGTAATTGAAAGTGTAAATGAGAAGCTATACCTGCAATTACCCAAAATGCACATGCAACCATATATTTCCAGGAACAAACTGAGAGGGGACTTTTGAAATTGTGGTCCTCTGAGTTGACTCGTATTGGAACTTACTGTCAAATCCAGTGGAACAGTGTGGTTAAGAAAATATAGCCTTGGGAAATTTTCAGGCTGAGGTTTAAAAAATCTCTTTATTTACTGAGTTAGGGACTGAAAGGTACCCAGCTGCCATCCTACCAATTTACAGAGACAACTCTGTAAACTCCCTGAGCATCCCACTGTGGAGGAAATGCTTCTTACCTTCTGAATTTTGAAAAACAGTTGTACCAGCAGAGAGGCTACTGATGCTCTGTTGCTGAGTACAGGTGGCATTTATAATCTTATCAGCAACTTGGTTAACAGTTTTGATACTCCACTAGATAATCACTAATACGGCTTCATTAAAACATGAAAAAGTAGAAATCATCTAAGCTGTTGCATAAGCAGCACATGGGAAAGGGATGATCACATGAAATATTTCTGTTATTTCCTAAAGTAACAGATAATGTTGAAATTCATAGCTGTAAGATCTGGAGTTATGAGGTCATCTGCTAATTGCAGAAATAAAATATGTGGTATCCATCAAGCAATTGGGCCAAATTCTGTCCTTTGCTATGTGTGAAGAGCTCCCATTGAAAATTTCAGTGGAAGTTACATATGTGTATCTGAAGGCAGAATTCAGCCTATTGAACACCTATCCTCTGTATATAACCTCCCTCTCAAGGTAAGAGCAGTTAGTTGCTTTTAGCAGGAAACTAAGGGTGAAATCCTAACTATAGGTTGATGGGTCTTTTTTCCCCATTAAATTCAATAGAGCAAGGATTTCACCCTACATTTCTACTTCTAGCAAAATTGCAAACCTTTCTCCTCCCTTTATTTTTTGTTTTTGTTTGTTTAGTTTTCAGGACCTGGCATGGTAGCATCTGTTCAGACACTACTGTGTGTAGGTAATGTGCACTCTGTGGGCATATCTTGAATACTGGTCTTTATATCTGTTATTTCAGTTGTATCCTCTGAACCAGTAATAAAACTACACCAGTCATCATTGAGATTTATTTTAGTTGGACATTATTTTTACCTGGTGAGCAAGTGATTTTGATGTACTGCACCTATGTGACAATTAAAGCATGGAAGGCTTTTCAGTATTAGAAAATTGAGATTGTTCATTTTGTAAAGTATGGTGCTTATAGTTCCTCTGAGGACCTAATACAGTTTCTTATGCAGCAAAAAACCATAGTGCATAACAACTGCAGTTTTGCACAACAGTTTTGTATTTCCAAATAGCATCAGCTAGATTTACCTTCCTTGAAAATATTGAATTCATAAGACTGCAGCATCCAGGATAAAACAGAATCTGTGCCCCATTTGAGTCTATGTTCTTGGCAGAGTGGGGAGATGAACAGAATGCTGTGGTAAGAAGACAAAGTACTGAGGGTTTTTTAAGTGTGGCAGTTGAATAACTCTTGGACTCTCCAGAAGAGTTTTCCTAGAGTGAAAACCAGATATGCAGAGAATCTGGGTTTATTTTTGTTAGCAGTTAGTCTGTTGCACATTTTTAACATTTGTTTGGGGGGTGGAGGGAGTAGGACAGGGAAAAGCTCATGTGAGTCACCAATAGTGGACTCTACATTTCTATCCCTTGTTCTAAACCAGTTTGATTTTTCACCCCAGTTAGACAATGCTTCAGTGGAAAGTTAGCAGTTCAGAGCACATCAATAGATTAGCTATATTGTGGCTTTGTCTGCCATGTGCATTTAAAACAAATGCCAAAGTGATACATACATTTAAAAATAACTAAGAGAGGGCATTCTTATTCCTTGGCTTGGAAAGGAGTCTGATAGTATATTTTCCCCTGGATTAATAATATCTCAGTAGATGGCCTGATGGCTCTGAAGTGATCTAAGGGTGTCAAAATCGTTTTTTCAGGGTGCTAAAATAAGTTACGGAAAGTCCATTTCCAAATTTACCAGGAGAAGGCTGTATGTGCATGGGTGTGAAGCGTTGTTCAAATATAATAATGAATAGTGATCTCAGTGCAACACTGGCAGTTGGCAGCATATATGTTCTATGAGACAATCTTGGAAGAGGATAAAAATAAATGCCATTGTTTCTATTGTGAGCTGCCCTCTCCAGACTTGCCATTTCACTGATATGCATGGTATGAGATCTGTCAACAGATGCTGGTAACACACGATGACGTCCATAGGATTACAATGGATATGACGCTAATTATAACCACAGCTCATAGGGTATTATGATCTGCAGTAATCCAGGCTCTTGCTGTGGAATTCTTTGTGGCAGAAGTCTCAGTTAAATATGATGTACATTGTACAAAAGGAAGCTGGGGAGTAGCTTTGCTGTATCTATTGTGAACGTGAACTGCAAATTGAAAGTTTTAGTTGGCGCAAAGTTCAACCTGTGTTAAAGGACACCACTAAAGTGCAGCAGTTGGCAGTATATAATATTAGATGCTAATGGTGCAAAACATAATTGGGGATTGTAGGGTGTGAATTTCAAACAGAGGTTTGAAAGAAGGATTAAATGATGAGATTATTAATATGTCTTCATTATGCCCTGTGTTGAGATGCTTCCAATACATGTTGATCAGAAAAGTTCAATTTTTGTGTCTTGTTTTCATCTTCAGGAGAAAGTGAACAGGGTCAATTAGTACTTCGGCAGTTTACTGCTTAATAAAAACACAGTGCATTGTCATTGTCAATATGCACTTTGCTTGCTTCATTGTTTAAAAAATATTCTACAAGTGATGTGGATGTAGACACTTGTTCATTTGAACCTAAAAGGAAGCCATCAAGCACAGTTTATATTGGTCCACTTACTAGTCATGGGAGATAATACCTTTCAGTTACTGCCAAGCTGGGCTGGATATGAACTGAAGGCCATACTTGCTGACAATGGAAAATTTAAAAGCCTGAGATTTCCCTTCTGATTTCTGCTGTTTCAAAACAAAAACCTGACATCTAATACATTTCAATAAAATATTTCAGTAATAATTCAGTCGGGAAAAGACTATATCAATTTACTTTAGGCAAATTGGGGCAATGGTAAACTCAAGAACTGAAGTCCTGTATTCTTTGCAGCCTGCCCCTTCGGTTTTAATGAATGTCATCTTTACAACTGGCATCTGATCCTGTGACACCGATGGCTGTGGCATCACCAAATGTCTTGAGATTCTGGAGTCAGTCTCAAAGGCTTTTGGAGAATTCTCAGGCTGAGGCTTGGGTGAAAAGACTGAGTATCAGCATGTATGTTGAAGACATTGAGGTGAAAGGCATTACATCCCTTGAGCCCCGGTTTCCCCACAAAGGGCATTATGTTGATATTTCATGTTCATTAACTGGATTAAAATTATAGGTGGCTTTTTAAAATAAATTCTATTGCCTTTTATTATTTATGTCAGATATAAAAACAAGTGCTCTAGAATTTTTAGACATAGGTAGGAAGACAAAGGTCAATCTTTCGGTTCTGTGTTTGTACAGTGCCTAGCACAGTGGAGTTCTGGTCCTTGACTAGGGCTCACAGGCACTACCAAATGTAAATAATAATTATTAATAAGATTCCTGCCTCAAGAAACATACAGTCCTGACACTGATGGGGCTGTGTCTTAGTGCTGAGGTTTCCAGGGGTAGTAATTTACAGGGGCAGTATTTTGTTGCTCTAGTAAATTTGTTTTCATTTGTACAAAGCTGTATCACTATTTCTTCATTTGTTCCTTTTTTAGCTAATTTGCTTGTTTGTTTCCCACTAGCTCTCTCTAACGCCAGCTACTTAACGCTGAGCTTGCAGCCGTCTATTTTTCGTTTGTTTAATTCCAGTTAAAATATTTCACATAAAGTGAGATTTTCAAAAGCACTAATTTACTCCCCTTGAAATCAATGGTAAAAATGGATGCGTGGCTGTCATTGACCCAGCTGTGCAGTGCAATCCATTTGGGCAGATCCTTACATCTGTGCAGAGTCCCACTGGAGTCAATGTGTTTCTGCATGGATGCAGCAGTTTGCTCCCACAGATCAGAGTGAAGGATCAGTGCTCTTATGAAAAACGCCTTCAAATGTTATGGAAAATTCAATGCTTACCTTTTATCTTAACAAAGCAAGAGTATGCTGTTGAGAATAGTATTTGCAATTCTAAATTAGGGTGGGTTGCCACTCAGGGAGGTATATTAAGCTGGCTTTTTAAAATGCTGAGGGCATACATTTTTGTCCTGAGATGCCCCTGTAACTCCTATTTAATATTAATGGGAATTATACATGTGAATTGAGAGCAGACTGTAACTCCAAGTATGCAAACCTCTATTGAATACCAGTAATTAGGTTCATCCATATTATTTCAACCTTTAACATATATGGAATTTAAATACTTAATTTCATATAGTTAAACACTGCTTGTATTACAATTGCTTTCTGGGCCCCAGAGACATTGTTTATTTAAAGGAATATATTGATATGTATTAAATACTATGAGTTAAGATATTCAACATTAGCAAGTCAGGAGATCCAAAAGGTAAGCCTACAGCCCCGTTTGCTGTAACCCTGCTTTTAAAATATGTGGTTGGAATTGTTTTACATTGGGAAAAGTTTCTTTTTCTTCCCCACATTCTCACTATAAAGACAGTATGTCAGAAGGGATTTTGCTCAAACTTAAAAACAATTTATCTTTGACCAGAGACCAAAAATAGATAACTTCTTCTCAAAGGATGAATGTATTGGAAAAGTTATGAGAGTAGAAAAATGGAATGACCGTAATTGACACTGTTTTGGTCACACTGATGATCTTTCATATTGTGTATTAATAGGAGAAATGCTGGTCTTTTCTGCATTTATTAACCAGATATAAAGATGTATTTGGTTAAAACCCCAAACTTGGCAGAAAGTATATATTGACTTCAGATACATTTAAGTAAGAAAACAAACTGTTTTATTGAATATTCTTATCCTGTGTTTACAGAATTATAATAGTTCATGGGGTAATAAGTTGTTGTTGATACTTTATGTATTGGAATTTTTATTATATTAACCTGTTCAATGTGATATTAAAATACAATGAGTTATAACTGTGATGGGTTGGATCACAGAAACCCACTTGGGAGCTGCCAGCTGATGTGCAATGGCTACCTCTGTTCCTGTTCTCCCTCCCAGCTACCGGTGGTTCCAGCACTCTGTCTTGCTGAAGCCAGACACACCCATCTGCTCCAGACACAGACCCAGAGTCTGAACCACCTGTCCCAAAGCTGCAGGTTTACCTGAGAACAGCTCACAGAAGTCTGCTTGCCCTTAGCACTCAGATGCCCAACTCCAATGGGGTCTAAACCCAAATAAATCCGTTTTACCTTGTATAAGCTTTATACAGGGTAAACTCATAAATTGTTCGCTCTCTATAACACTGATAGAGAGATATGCACAGCTGTTTGCTCCCCCAGGTATTAATACATACTCTGAGTTAATTAATAAGTACAAAGTGATTTTATTAAATACAGATAGTAGGATTTAAGTGATTTCAAGTAGTAACAGACAGAACAAAAGAAGTTACCAAGCAAAATAAAATAAAATACGCAAATCTATGTCTAATTGCACTAAATACAGATAAGATCCTCACCAGTTCCAAAATGTTCCCTTTTACAGGCTAATCTTCTTTTAGCCTGGGTCCAGCAATCACTCACACCCCCTGTAGTTTTCAGTTTCCTTCAAGTGTCCTGGGGGGGTGGAGAGGCTTCTTCTTTAGCCAGCTGAAGACAAAATGGAGGGGTCTCCCACGGGTTTAAATAGACTGTCTCTTGTGGGTGGAGACCCCCTCCTCACCCTCTGTAGAATCCAGTCACAGAATGGAGATTCGGAATCACATGGGCAGGTCACATGCCCATGCATGACTCAGGACTGCAGGTAGCAGCCATTACCCACATGCTGCCTTGAACGTCCTCAGGTAGACTTCTAATGTGGATTGGAGTCTTCCAAGCTCTTTTGTCTGTTAAGTGCCCCCTGACTGAACACCTAATTTGCACATTCCTTTCCCAAGAAGTCATAAAATGTTCTAACTGAGGCCCCTTAGAAATCAAGCAATCATACAGCCAATGCTCATAACTTTGAACACACAAATGGTGCCTGCATACAACTAGGGTGAACATAACCAGTAGATCATAACCTTTACATAGATATGTTACATGGCCTATGTAGCAAAACCCTATTCCAGTTATATCATACATACATTTGTGAGCCCCTTTATGGGGTTCACTGTCACAATAACCCCAAGCCTGTTTTTACTGTATTTTCTGTGTCCAGGACAACAGAATGATGCATTCTAGAGACTATCTCAGAAGTGGGTGATAAGTGTGTGACTCCAGGGGGGCTCGTGTACAGAGCCATCTCTACATCAGTGCCTTCTACTGGGAGTGCAGGGCTGAGAGTGGATGTCTGTTTTGGCAGTGACAGATAAACAAAAAGACCTGAAATATAGGGAAGAAGGAGAAGTTGTGTGTTGGGGGGCCCATCTAGAAATCTTTGTGCTCCTGATCTAGTGGCTACCTAGGAAGACAGATGCATGGAAATTCTTTTGAGTAGAAACATTGCCACCTTCTAAGTAGAGGACAGTAAGATTTATCTGATACCTACGTTTTATTTTTAGATGGCTTTTGTCATATAATGATTTATTGCTATGGGTTTTTTAAAACCTTGACATAAAACATTCTTGTTTGTTATTAAAGGAAATCTTAAGCCTTTGGGATAAAGAAAAGATCTGAAGGTTGTGGACAGGTGCAATTCACTCTTCAGGATATCTGTAATGCAAGGGAATATGCAGACTAGGGCAGCGTGTATGCCAGAATTCTGTATGTCTCATACCATCCTTTGCAGTACTTCAGGCATGATTATCTATCGTTGTCCTATACATTAATAGGAAGTGTACTGGAAGGAGATTTCTGGCCTTAGTTATACAATTATAGACAAAGCCAGCACAAAGAGCCTTAAGCTTATTTACACTGGCGGTATAAAGGGTTCTTTTAAGGTGGGTGTAAATTTAATTTCTGCTTAATTTAAGGCCTTTTTACACTGCTAGAGTAGTGCCAAATGTAAACAAGAATAAATCTCAAAGTATTTATTTAGGCTAAACCCTGTACTCCTCTTGCATGCAAAACTCCTTTTGATTTCACTGGGAAGTATGCATGTGTGAAGACGGCCAGAACAGAACAGGCTCATCAGGAAAAAACCATGTTGTTTTGTATCCTACTAAATATCCAATCTTTGGCAATATACAGATTAATTTTTCCTTTATGATGCATTAATTTGGCATGTAAATCCTGTAATTACAGCCTATATCATACTAGAAAATAAGAAAAGTTTGCATTTTAGAAGTATAGGCACAGAAGACTCTTAGGAAAGACTAGTCACCATTATGGACCAAATTATCCATCTAGTTAAACTTGTGCAACTTAATTGAGTTCAGTGGAGTTGCACTGATGAACAGGAATTAAGAGAAATTGACTCTATAAATCTGCACGCAACATCTGTAAATAGTTACAGTAAATTTCACTCCAGAGTCCATGCTGGCTTCCACCGGTGTAGCCTCAGTAGAAATACCCCTCCTTCTTGGAAAGTCTGACGGGGTGAGGAGAAGTTTAAAGTGATGGAAGGCAGCAGTCCCATTCCTCACCTCTGGGATGAGAGAGAGGTGATCAAGCCTGGGTTGCACACTCTGTGGATAAAATAGGAAAAAGAAATTAAATGGGTGCCAGGACTGGCTGGAGATCACTAGGAACATTAGGAAGTGTAGAAACATTACTGTTATACTTAAGGGTGCCCCAGGACACCACTGTTGTTATTTGGAGTATAATAGCATCCACAGATTGTGATAATCACTTTCCAATTACAGGTCGACCTTGCATTGAGAGCCAGGTAGGCAGACCTGCGCCTGTGCAGAGCCCCATTGAAATAAATGGCTCTATGCATCTGCATGAAGAGTTAAGGACATATAGTATATGAAGATGATCTCTGCCCCGAAGAGTTTCCAGCAACCTGATACATACAGCAGGGTCTCCTTATGCCCACATGGAATCCCATTGAAATTAATGGGGCTCTATACAGGCCCTGTAGGGCCAAGGCCTAAGGAAACAGTGTAAGGGAGAGGGATGAAAACATACCATCTTTAAAAATAAATAAATATCAGCATTCCCGCTGCTTCACTACCTAGCCAATATTAATTGGCAATTTCTTGTCAGCATCGCAGTAGATGTGGGTCTCTAGGTTAGTGAATTTACAGACTAACTTAGGGAAGGGATTTCATTTGTAAGGAGTGCCATGGAGAGAAGTACAAAGACAGTTGTGGCAGACCATGTCTCATATGACCTGCTGAGTCCTAAAATGCAACTCCCAGCCACCCTCTCCCTGTATCTGCTGGGTGAGGACACAGTTGATAAACTGCAGGGTTTTCATTGCTGGTGAATGAAAGCAGCAAACAATTTATGTTTATCAGGTTTATTTATCAACAGGTTCAAGTGGATATTATGGTTGTGTGCATTAAAAAAGAATGATGTGCCTATAATATGAAAATTAGATGCAGCCACTGGGCTCCAGGCAAGCACCCAACATGGATCTTCACATCGTAAACTTTCAGCACCCTGAGGCTAAGTGTTTTTCTCAAGTCGATCAGGGTTTTCCTTTTTTTTTTTTTAACAGACATTGAAAGTTTTAACATTAAACAGTAGGTAACAAAAGTTCTGCCCTCTCCTTTTAAAATACTGTTTCCTATGAAAGCTGCACTTTGGATGGCAGATGGCTCCATATAGAGCCTGAATCAAAGCCCACTGAAGTCAATGGAAAGACTCCAGTTGACTTCAGCTAGGTTTGGATCAGGCACCTGTAGAGTCTTCTCTTTGCTACCATATAATCATGTAGGTTGTTGAGAAGTTATTATATATTAACTATTTTCTAGTATTATGCCTTAAATTGTAGATTCTGATCCTACAAAGGGACCCACAAACGGAGAGCCCTATTCTTTTGCAGCATCCTGCGGAAAGTAGTAGGGCTCCATGTAGGAGTAAGGGTTGTGTATGTGGATTTTTTTGCAGGATTGGGCCCTTAGAGATTGGTTTTAAGTTAAAATAGTAACATGCTGAATTCCTTTTGCTGACGTGACTTGTATGGAATTGTGTCTGAGAGAGAACACTGAAGCAGTGGTAGAATGACCATATTTGTCAGCGTGTTTCATCTTTTAGCTAAATATTATCAATAAACTCTGCTCTGAGGGAGAAATACATGAAAATTGTGGCCATATGTACCCAGAATATAAAAGAAAATTAAACAGAGCTTTTATGAAACTATCTCAACCAGAAATATTTCATGGTGGCAGAATTTTAGAGTTCTATTGGGAAATATCCCTTTAAAAAAACCCAAACAAAACAGCATTTTATTTTAAGAAATAAGTGCATCGGTGCAGTACCAGTATTTATTCATTTATTTTATTCCTTTTCATTTATAGTCATCCTATAATCTGAATGTAGCACTTTTGCTTTCTAATGGCCAAAATCTGTATTACACTATGCAGTTCTACTGAATTCATTACACTGGGACTGAATGACTGGATTTTAAAAATACTCAATGTCCTTTATAACACAGCTGGCTACATTTAAGCATTCTAGAGCTGAACTTGGTTACAGAGGAATATGTTAGATTATTAATTTCTCTGGCATGTATATATGATACACTACAGAGAGAAGAATTTAAATGAAGTAGAATTGCCTAAAATGGTTCCTGATAAGGAACATAACTTTGTGAACATCTCAGTCAAGTTAATATTGTTCAAAAATTAATTTTCTGTGTTTTAAAGTTAATTGAAATACATTGACAAATATGGGATGATCAGAGAGATACTTTTTTCATCATGGTCTGGTTTCTAGGAAATATATGCACCTCAGGTTGGTGTAATAAGGCACTGATAATATTTGCATTTGCAAACAGATTTGCACCTATACCACCTTGGGCCAACCAAGGTTGTTATTAATTGCATGGACGCTCTCTAAAAGAAAACGCATTGATGGATTTTGGTATACATCAAACTGAGACCATTGGATAGAGCCATTCACAATGTCATCAGGTACTGTGCAATGGTCCCTTTTCAGTTTATAAAATCAGGCATGAATTTAAGAAAATTACTTATACCACGTTATTTAACAGGAAAATACAACAGAATGATCACCCTCTGTGACTGTGCTTCTGTTCCTATACAGTAACTTTTCCCAGTGGTACTGGAAGCAACTCTTTTTGAAACTAACTAGGGTGGCATGATTTTAATAATTCTCAAACTACTGGTGGGAAAGAATTACTGTGCAGGACCAGAGGTTCAGTTACTGTCAGTGGTGATTTTCCTGTACTGCTGGGGATGTTGGAACAGGAGAGAGAGACTGAATAAATCAGGTGGAGGAGAGGGAAGGAGAATGACCTGAAAAGAGAGAGAATTGAAACAAAAGGGGATGAGAGGGAGGGAGATTGAGATTAAGGACAGATACCAAACAGCTTGAAGGGAGACTAGAAACCAGAGACCAGCTGTGCCTGCTGATGGGGGGTGGGGGTAATCACAGAGTGAGGGGCAGCTGGTGTTAGCAGTGTTACTGATCATGCTCAGTCTGTGTGAGCATGCTCAATACAAGCCAAGCAGCAAACCTGGAGGGGCATGTGACCCTGCATGCACCCCCTCCCCATGCGTCACCTTGCTAGAAACACACACAACCTGAGAAGTGTAAGAAAGAAATGTAAGGATATAATAAGAGACAAGGTGAATAGGGCAATATCTTTTACGGGTCTGTCTCATCTTACGCGCATTTAACATGCGCGAATTCAGCTTTACGCGGTTGGCAAAAACAAAAAAAGAGAGAAAAATAGCAATTTATGTACTGTTCCTGTAGTGTGGGCGATTCCGCCCGCCATTACACTCAATGGGATTTTGACTATACGCGGTTTTCGCTTTACGCGCTGACTGTGGAACGTAACCCCAGCGTAAGATGAGACAGACCTGTATTGGACCAACTTCTCTGTTGGTGAAAGGGACAAGCTTTCGAGCTACACAGAGCTCTTCTGCAGGTCAGGGAAAGGTACTCAGAGTGTCACAGCCAAATTCAAGGTAGAACAGATTGTTTAGTATAAGTAGCTAACACATACTGTAAGAGACTGTTCAAGGTGAAGTGACCTGTTAACACCTCTCCAGTCATAGGAAAAAAAAGTGAGGTTAGTGGGTTACAAATTGCTGTAATAAGACACAAAGCCATCGTCTTTATGAAGACCATGATTTTTAGTGTCTAGCAAAGCTATGACTTCAAGCTCCCAGGCTCATCTTTCGAAGGTGTTGTGCAGGTTTCCTTTGAGGATGACGACTGATAGATCAGATACGGATAGATCATTTTGTGAAGTGTTCACCTACAGGTGATATAATGTTTTTGTCTTTTATCATTTTTCTGTGTGAATTTATTCGAGAGCTTAGTGATTGACTTGTTTCACCCACATCGTTGTTATCAGGGCATTTAGTGCACCAGATGAGATACACCAGGGTTAGGCAATGGCACGCGAGCTGATTTTCAGTGGCACTCACACTGCCTGGTTCCTGGGCACCAGTTCGGGGGGCTCTGCATTTTAATTTAATTTAATTAAAGCTTCTTAAACATTTTAAAAACCTTATTTACTTTACATACAACAATAATTTAGTTATATATTATAGAGTTATAGAAAGAGCCCTTCTAAAAATGTTAAAATGCATTACTGGCACGTGAAACCTTAAATTAGAGTGAATAAATGAAGACTCGGTGCACCACTTCTGAAAGGTTGCCCACCCCTGAGATACACCACATGTCGTGATAAGGCACATGTATGACCCACAGTTCTTGAAATATGTGTTGCGGGGGATAATGATCATTGTGGCAGTGGAGACATGTTTGCAGATTTTGAATCTGTTGTTATGGCAGAGTCTGGTGTCGCTCTGGGTTGATAGGTCATGGTCTATGGGGAGCTTGTTTCTGATGATGAGCTTGGAGGTGTTGGGTAGTTGTTTGAAGGCCAGAAGAAAGGGTTTGGGAAAGATTTCTTTCAGAATGTGGTCCCCATCGAGTATGGGTTGTAATTGTTTAATGATACCCCATATGCATTCCAATGTGGTGGGGTAGGTGCCAACTAGGGGTGTGCAATCAGAGGGTGTCTTTTCTGTATTGAAGCAGGTTCTCTTGGGGTAGTTCGGTGGATGCAATGTACTTCTCTGGTGAAGTGGCCTTATTTGGTGAAGACAGCTTTAAGTGTGTAAAGGTGTGTATCCTGGACATTCTCCTCAGAGCATATTCTGTGGTATCTGAGTGTCTGGCTGTAGATAACAGATATTTTGGAGTGGTTACTGGATCTGTGAAAGTAACTGTGGTGATCTGTGGGTTTCTTGTATTTAGTTGTCTGTAGGGTTCCATTGCTGAAGTTGGTGCTGGTGCAGGAGTGTTCTAAAGATAATTTGATGGATTGATGGTGATTGTTGAAATTGTGATGGAAATTTGAGAAAGTTTAGGTCGTCTGTCCAGAGGATGAAAATATCATCAAGGTATCTCAGGTATATCATTGGTTTTGTGGTGCATTTGTCCAGAAATTCTTTCTCAAGGTGGCCCATGAAGAGGGTGACCTATTGGGGAGATATCCTAGTACCCAGGGTTGTTCCCATGGTATGGACAAAATATTGGTTGTTGAATATAAAATTGTTATGGGTGAGCATGAAATGGATGAGTTTGGTGATGTGTGTTTGGGATGGATATCTGAGTGTTGTCCATTGTCTTGTAGATATTTGAGGCCAGTAGCGATGCCGTCATTGTGAGTGATGTTGGAGTATAGGGAGGTGATATGCATGGTGGCAAGGATGGTGTTCTGAGGGATGTTGTTAACAGTAGTGTAGCTAGGGGGAGCGGGGCAGCGGCCGCTCCCCCACTGAGCACAAGTGGCGCCTTGTCAATTTCTTGGCACCTTTTTACTTACCCGGGGGAGCGATCAAAAAAAAAAAGGCGCCACCCGCTGCAGCACTTTTATTTTACTCACCTGGTGGCGCTCTGGGTCTTTGGTGGCACTTTGGCGGCGGGACCTTCACTCGCTCCGCAGGTCTTCGGCGGCATTTCGGCGGCGGGTCCTTCAGTGCCGCCGAAGACACCCGGAGCGAGTGAAGGTCCCGCCGCCGAAGTGCCGCTGAAGACCCGGAGCGCCGTCGGGTGAGTAAAAGCACCGCAGCTGGTGGCGCCTTTTTTTTTGATCGCTCCCCCTCTTCCCTCCACCTGGCTACGCCACTGTTTGTTAATGTTGCAGACTCTCTGGAGGAAGTTGGTTGTGTCCTGGAGGAAGCAGGCTCTTTGTGTGGTGAGTGGATTGAGAATATAATGAGGGTAGGAGAAGAGACAGACACATGGAAAAGAAGAGTTAGAGAAAAAGAGGAGGATAGAGAAGTGGTAGTAGAGAGTAACTAAATAAACCTCTGAAAAAAATGTGCCCCGCCTTTACAATTAAATCTCCCATTTGAAATGATAGTGGAAGACAGTAATAGAACAGACACAAATGAAAGTAAAGTACTGTGCCCTGCCTTTCCACTTCAGACATGTAACACCTATGTTATTCCTCTGCCAGGCCTATCCTATGGCTGATAGAGACTACCGGCGGTGGCTTGGATCTAATTCTGTTAAGGACTGCATCTTGACCCAATCCTCATGCACCCAAATGTGTGAGAGAAGAAAATTGAGAGCTAGGATCTCCGCTTGAGATTGGGTGCCTAGAACTCATGTGTTCTTACACAGCTCTGGTATTAATTTCCTTTGTGACCTTAGACATAAGACATAACCTCTTTGCCTGTTTCTCCAGCTGTAAAATGGTGATTATACTTAACTATCTTACAGGGATCTATTGATGATTAATATTTATAAAATGCTTTGTGTATTAAAAGTGCTGAATAAATGCTAAGCATTGTTGTTTGTTATACTTTGTCAGTTAAAATGAGCTCCAACTTACTTTAAAATGCTGCTTTTCACTTGGTCCTAACAGTGTCAAATAAATTCCCCTTGAGCTGAATTTTTCTATGATTGGTCTTAGACAATGCAAAAGTGTTTTTATTTTTTTTTATTTTTGTTTTAGAAAGTTGGAGCAAAATCAGTCTAGCCACTTCTAAATTGTTTGAAAAATACCTAGCACTTTCACACGTTTTGATCAAATATTTTGCGCGCGCATAACTGAAAAACAACTGAAGCTAGAAAGACCAAACATTAAATCTAGGCCTTTAAAGATAAAAACCACTGTGCCAACAACTCCACGGCCTTGCCCTTGCCCTATATTGCAAATGCATGCTTCCTTTTCATCAGATTTTTCCTTCCAACCTTTTCAGCTACCATGCCACATTACAGAAAGAAAGATCAAAGATGATAAATCTTGAATTAGTAGTGAGAAACATCCTTCAGTGTTTATCATGAAAAGAGAAGGTGGAGTGTGAATAGTTCACCCTCCATTGGCTAACTCAAGCAGTTCTTCCAAAAAACCAAACTTTTTAATACCTCAAATTGTGAAGTTACATAGTAGACAGAACACTGCCACGAAAATTGAACAACAAAATCTACTTGCTTGCCCCACTTTACCATGATAATTGATAATCATGAAAAGAATAATATTTTACTTTAAAAAAAAATTACTTCTCAAGGATGAGTGGGTAAGTAGAATTTTAGAAAATTACAATAGGAGTTAAATACTGACAATATTTTTCATAGCTCTATGATAAATCCTTGCCATTGTTTTTGGAGTCACACTTACCAATACCTCTGATTTGGGGCTGTCTACATAAGCAATTTGACCTTGTTGTTGGATTATGTTGTTATTATTTGAATTATTGTAGCAACTAGAAGCCCAGACATGGCCCAGGATCCCATTGTGCTCGGTGCTATATAAACACAGAACAAAAAGACAGTACCTATCCCAACGATTTTACCTGTTTTGGTCCTGTCTGTGTAGATGGAACCGAACCATATTTTAGCCACATTACTGAATTGTTACAGTCCTGTCACTAATGCATTCTAACACAACAGGGGCAACTGGATGAAATTTGACGGCTTGTGTTGCATAGGAGGTCAGAAGGGATCTAATGGTCCCTTGGGCCTTAAAAATCTATTACTCTGACATGATTAGATGACAACTGTGTTATCCTTGATGCAGTAAATGTCACTCAGTGGTGTGTTGTTGTTTTTTTAAAAGAGTAGTACAATATGCTTAAGTCAAGGTAAGCTCAGGGTACATTAGAGGACAAATGAATGGTTATCCAGAAACCCAGGCCAAATTTCAACCCCATTTTCAGAAATAGGTGCCTAAAAATTAGGCTCCCAGTTCTTATTTAGGGGCCTGGTTCAGGAAAACACTTCTGCGTGTGCTTAAGTCCATCCTTACATAGGACAAGCACATGCCTACAGTTAAGCATGTGTCTAAGTGCTGGCCTGGATGGGGTGCTTTCCTAAACTGGTACCTAAATAGGTGCCCTGATTTTTCAAAAGTATTGAACACCCAGACTCAGCAGTTCCCACTGAATTTAATAGGAACTGCAGGCTGTGCAGCACTTCTGAAAATCAGGAACCTAAATAAGGGTTTAGGAGCCTATCTTTGGGGAAACTTTTTTGAAAATCTTGATCCCAGCATAGCTTTCTGGTGCTGGAAGGGCTAATCATTTGCACATTTGTATGTGAGACTACAAGGAACTTACTGTTTGTAGAAAACCAACAATCACCTGCATGGCGTGTGAGTGAAGAAAACATAAATGCTGGTGCAGCTTTGAGGGATTTTTTAAGCTATGGGTCTTTCTTCAGGCTGTGAAAAACCTGTAGGGTCAAATTTCAATCCCAGCTATAGCTAGATTAACTTCAGTGGAGTTACGTCAGGAATCAGTTTGGCCCTATCTATCTATTCTATTTAATGTCTTTATCTACACATATAGTGTATTATGCATCTATCACCAGGGTTTCTGAGAGCTACTAGAATTATTAAAAACAAACAAACAAACAAACAAACAAAACACCATACAAATAGTCAGAAGATTGTACTTTCTGCCTTTGCCTTGTGGCCTGTGTTTCCATGACCCAAAGCAGGCCCCATAGTCAAAATGTTTTATGACCAGAAAACATGCACTTTAACAAAGAACTTCTATGTTTAATTGACAAAGCATTTGCTCATTACAAATTCAGTGCTCACTCTAAAAACAGATGTTCCTGCTCCCTGCATTTGAGCTGTCACTGTTTATTATTTTTTTCTATTTATTTTGGTTAGGCTCTTAAGCAAAAACAAGTTATTTAATGCCATTTTGTGTGCATATATAATGATGATATCTATTTATAGTCTCTGAGTAAGATATTTAAAAGCACCTTAGTGACTTTGGCACATAAGTCCCATTTTCAAAAATGATTAGGCATTTTAGTCCTATTGAAAGTCAATGGGACTTAGTCGCCTAAATACATCGGTGCTCTTGAAAATTTTACCCTCTGTCTAATTTATCACAGAGCAATCGTGTTACTGAGGTTAAAAAATAATCAAGCACAATACATTTTTAAAGCACCTCCTATATTTATGCAGTTGTGTTCTAATAATAATAAAAAAGACAAAACCTTTAAAGTATTAAATCTAAAATGAATACTTTTTTATTTCTCAGTCAGCAACTGTGACTCAGCAGAGAAATTAACTTTCAGTAGATTAAGGATATGCTTTGTGTGCTGAGAAATACTGCATGTAATACACACAAGTAGGTTAGGTTACATAGTGAGCTAATGCACAAGGCTTTCACTTCTGGGAAAGGGACCTCAGTTGAAATCTTGGTTTAGAGAAACTGAATTTGGTGGGCTTCAAATCTGTTATCTAACAGAGTACATATGCATTAATTTACTGTTCAAAAATACTCTGATGTCTGACTATAAATATATCTTCTTATGATCACTTGCTGGTAAAACGATATTAAAACACCAAAAGGTCTTCAGACTGCATTGTCTCTTCTGAGTCTCTTCTCACTTTATCACTGTGGAAGACATGATCTTACACTTGTGAACATTTTTAAAGCATGTTGATAAACTGAATTATGAAAACTATAACTGGCTGTATCATACACTGGGGTAGGAGGCAGGGGAGTGGCGATGTCGCATATAATTAACAGGTAAAGATAGCACTGTGAAGAAAAAGCCTCAGAGAAAGCAGGGGAGACAGTTGGAAATCCAGTCTACTAAATCTTGGATTAGCCTACTTCAATTAATCCTACTATCCAGAGGGCATACCCTCCGTTTCACCCACACTATCATTTGGATGTAATTGTTTCCTTCACATTACCTTAAATAGCTAAGGATCATTTAAAAATATGTCTGTAGGAAAAAAAGTCAGCCAGCACCTACATTGGTGGTTCAGGAGGCAATGAGATGCCGGAAGGAGGGTGTTGGGGATCAGATGACGCTGTTGATGGTGGAAGAGCAGTGAGTGGGACCTGAGACTGGAAAAGGGAACCAGGAATAAAATTCAATGATACGAATGTTCATGTGCTGATGATGGGGCATTGGTCATGTTGATTCCCTCTGCTTAACTGACTTGGTGGAGAACTTCATCCAGTGCAGTGGGCATGTGCTCCACCTCAGAGTCCACCTGTGTAACACAGGTGTAGAAGTGCCTCTGCCGAGCCACCACAATAGCTAAGGAGAAGCTTCCTCTGGCACCTTCCTCTTTCATCCTGTCTCAATTCTCCCTTTTCTCAATTCTAGAGGCAGACAGTCATAGGAGACTGGCCATGCAGCTGGAATAGAACCTACACGTAAGGTGCAGTACACAGAAAACAGAATGACATCTCCTTTGTTAGATCTCCATATTCACACCCTTCGTCATCACTCTGCCAAGCTACACGTCTTCAGTTGCCCCTAGCCCCTTTAATACTGTGTAGTTACTTTTCTTAGAATAGCCTCCAGCTCATTGATATCCTTCTGTTATGAAGGTGGCCAGACCTGAATGTAATATTCCAGACATGATTTCACCTGAACTGTATAGAGGACCGATTACTTCCCTCCTTTGTGACTTGATGCTTTTGCATAGCAACTCAAAATCTCACCGGATTTGTTTGCTCCTGTACTACATACTATTTTCTTGTCTACCTTGCTGTTTCACAGTTATGCAGGAGTTGAACCCCAAAGGCTTCCCCACATCCTGCTGTTTATTCCAGTGCGGCACAAATCTGTCTGGGGGCATAGAGACACCTCAGACGTCCCCATGCTCTACAGTGATCCAAAAAGCACCAGTACACTGTGCATGCTAAAATATATCTGACACAAAGCTAGGTGACCCTGATAGAAGGAAATGTTTTCTTCAGCAGCACAAATGCCAAATTCTGTCCTCGACGGCTTGATCCTGCAAGGTGCTGAGTATTGACTGAGAACTGCTGAGTACCATCAATCCTATTTATATCACTGGGAGTTGAAGGTACAGCACCTTGCTGGTTTGGGCCCCCAGATGCATGCATGGTTTCCATTTACTTAAATGGGATTCACATATAAAGGCAGAATTTGGCATTGTACTATATGTAAAACAAAGCACTATAATGTCTTAATTGTTAAATTATTAAATGCTAGAACAATATGGCTTACTGGAAGAGATCAATGTGTTAATGAACTTTTGCTCCAAGGGGAAATACAAAATTAACCTTGTAAAAATAAAAGGCATCAAAGGCCATAGCGTCAAAAACACAGCATTCAAACCTAGGTATTGTTCTGTTCCATCAGTCCTTTTTTCCTATCTCCCCCCTCCCGCCTGCCCCTGCTCAAAACTTTAACCTAATTTAGCAACTTGAGGTTTGGATTTACTCTTCTCACAAGTTATGTGTGTCAAGCGGTCGTTTTTCACTCAATAGTACTTTCAGCATGAGAACACTTGTAACTTTAATAAATTATCCAGTTTCATTCACTTTTTGTAACATTTTATATTTACAGAACCAACATTTTTGAGTGGCACAAAAGGGTCCTTTAGATACTTAAGTGGCCTCTATCACTATGGCAGGGGTAGGCAACCTATGGCACGCGTGCCGAAGGCGGCACGCGAGCTGATTTTCAGTGGCACTCACACTGCCCGGGTCCTGGCCACTGGTCTGGGGGGCTCTGCATTTTAGTTTAATTTTAAATGAAGCTTCTTAAACATTTTAAAAACCTTATTTACTTTACATACAACAATAGTTTAGTTATATATTATAGACTTATAGAAAGAGACCTTCTAAAAACGTTAAAATGTATTACTGGCACGCAAAACCTTAAATTAGAGTGAATAAATTAAGACTTGGCACACCACTTCTGAAAGGTTGCTGAGCCCTGCAGTAGAGGGTAGTACCGTACACAAACACTAGACTGCACGTTACAGTAGGAATTTAGGCGTCTGTGTCATTTCTGGGTTTGTTCCTTTGTCTCTAGCTGCAGCACCAATCGTCTTGTCTTGCTACAGGTAATCAGGCTGACAATATGCTTCCTTGTTTTTCATTATTTTATATTTCAATTTATAGTATCTATATTATTTAAAATATTTAATAGTGCTCTAGCTGGATGGTATCGTCTTTGGCATCGCCATGGAGTTTATATTAGGAGTTAATGCTGACAGTTGCAGTATTAACTCTCGCTCCATGCCTTCTTCCAAATCTGAGACCTGATCCAAAGCCCAATTAAGTCAATGGAAAAACACCTATTGCTTTCAACTGGCTTTGGATCAGGGCTTGGAGTAGGGATAGTTTGGAGATCTAGGAGGGGAGCCAATATCAGTTCGGCTTCCAGAGTTCAGAATGAATCATGCAGGCTCTTTGCGGGATACTCCTAGTCTACTGGATTTCCCTGTGGATCTACTAGAATATCCACACTTATACTGATAGTCTTATCCCTTCTACAGTCTCATAGACTTTAAGGTCAGAAGGGACCATCATGATCATCTAGTCCAGGGGTCGGCAACCTTTCAGAAGTGGTGTGCCGAGTCTTCATTTATTCCCTCTAATTTAAGGTTTCGCGTGCCAGTCATACATGTTAACGTTTGTAGAAGGTCTCTTTCTATAAGTCTATAATATATAGCTAAACTATTGTTGTAAGTAAAGTAAATAAGGTTTTTAAAATGTTTAAGAAGCTTCATTTAAAATTAAATTAAAATGCAGAGCTCCCCCCCGGACCGGTGGCCAGGACCCGGGCAGTGTGAGTGCCACTGAAAATCAGCTCGTGTGCCGCCTTTGGCAAGCGTGCCACAGGTTGTCTACCCCTGATCTAGTCTGACCTCCTGCACACTGCAGGCCACAGAACCTCACCCACCCACTCCTGTAATAGTCCTGAAAAACCCTTCCCTCACAAGGAGATGACAATGAGTTGGGAATAGTGTATGCAGTGATCCACATGCAATTTCCCCTGGAACTTCTCTGCCTGATGGGTTTTTACACTGGTGGGGGCAATGCAGCCCTTTTCCTGTTGACTCCACTAAATGAAAGCACTAATGTAACTGTAACAAAATGCTTGATGATCTTCTTGACATTTGCCAGTGTCCAGCCTTGGTGGTGATCTCCTAAAGTTATTCTTAAAGTGATATTTAAATGCTTTAGAATCTTCAGCTTTTTTTGGCAATAATCAGGCCTGTGAAATGGACATGTAGTCCCACAGTGATGGGGGTTGCGTATTTTCCAAGAAACCCTATCCTCACATAGGATTAGACCACCTGCTTTGGAAGGGCTAAAGTCTTCTCTGTCTGTTCTGTGTGAGTAGAATTCCCATTAATGCTAGTGGAACTTACATTTTGTCTACTGCGTGGGGAATGTGCCTCTTTAATTATACACCCCAGGAATAATAGAGTTGTGGGAATCAGAGATGAGAAAAGACCTTTCAGGTTATGGAGTTGATCCCCTGGTAGGGTGGACTGTTCAGTACTATGATCCAGTGCGGTATCAATTTAATCTCTGATATGACCACTACTGCACTTTCAGACAGAGGGGCTGGAGCTTAGTAGGGCTTTTCCATCTCTGAATTCTGTGACCTTGTGATTCTTTATTTTCTAGTGCTTTTTCTAGTTTTCCCATGTAAGATGGTTCTGCAGTTTAAATGACCTCACTGTCAGGAATTTTTCCATGATATTTAGCCTAGATTTTCCTTTTCTTGATTTCTTCCAATGACTCCTACGTATGGTACATAATCCCTTGGACTACCCTAGATAGTTCGCCCACTTCAAATATTTACATTCTTCACATAATCAAATTCAATTAGCAAGTTGCTGTGCTATGTTCTGTTAGCCTTAACATTTCACTAGGACAGTAGAGGACTTCCTATCACTCAGTGATTGAATAACATTAAGTTCCTGTAAAAATGACACTTCCAGAAGAGGTAGGATTTAAGGCTCCAGAACTGTAGGTCACCCTAGTTATTTTATTAAATTGTACCAGGTGCATTTTGGCTTTTGTTTTGGGGTAAAAAAAAAGAAAAGGGGTAAAATACAAACTCGAGTTCAAACAACTGGAAAAAAAAATCTAATGCTTTATTTATTATTTCTAGTTCATACCAACTCAGTAATGGTGCAGCTGTTTCTACACATGTGTAGAAAACCCCCCACACGTCAATTAATATCCATAAGGGTACATTTTAAACTGCAAGTTAAATAAAATGGTGATAGGCAGTTTCACTGCACTTGCCACATACTGTATTACCACATGGCTGCACAGGGCTGGCCTGTTTTCTGTCATTTATTCCTGGCTTTGCCACTGACCTCCTGTGTGTCGTCGGGCAAATATCTTCACCTCTGTTCTCCCTTTCACCCTTTGTCTGTCTTGTTCATGTAGCCTGTAAGCTCTTTTTTGAGGCAAGGACCTTCTCTCACTATGTGTTTGTACTGTGCCTGGCACGCTAGGGCCTCTAGGTGCTACTGTAGTACAAACAGCAAACAGTAATAGCTGCTGTTGTTTTACCCAGCAGCAAACTACAGAGCAGCAGAAGCAAGATATTATGTACAATGATGGTACAAGCTGCACTTCGTATTAAATGGTAAAAATAGTGTAGATAGGTCACTTCAGCAATTGCCAAGAGAAAAATGACAAGGCACAGTAAAGGAAGTTCCAATTTGAAAGGTTTCCTTCCCACAATAGAGAAAATTGTGTACATTTATGGCAATATTATCATTCCATAGTTATTGTAGCTTCCTCTGTGCAGGGCTTCCAGCTGGGTCTCTTTGCTGTTTGTGGCTTGTGCAGAAGGCAGCAGAGCGCCTGTTCACAGGGAGAAGTAATATGATCATATTATTCCAACTTAGCAATGACTGCCTATAAAGAGGCTGGTCTTTTTGGCTCTTAATGGAGAGGGGCCTGGATTGAGACCTGCTCCTTAAGTCTTGTCCTGGTGGGTATTTGCATTCTAAGGGCCTGCAGCTCCCACTGGCTTCAGCTGGAAGAAGTGTAGGTATTCAGCACTTCTGGAAATCAGTCCCCCTTTTACAGTTCCACTATCACACTTTAAGTCAATGGGTGACAAAGCCTTTGTTCTAGTGGCTCCTAAACTGTGGAACTCTCTTGCCATTTTAAATATTGTCACTTTGGCTTTTCAGAATTTTTCCTAACGTTTTACACTTGCACAGTTAAAATCACAAAGGCGAAAAATGCAGACGTCAACGTTCCAATGATATCAACTTGTCTGTGTTTCATCTCCTATATGTTTGCACGGTATTCATTTTACAACATAAATAGTAAGCTATTAAGTAATATATTAAGCTGCATACTTACCTGGGAAAACAAAATAGAAAACAGTAATATATATGCCATGTGGCTGAGGTAATCTTGCTATGCATAAGAGTAAGAATTGTGATTGGAGAGTATATCAATGATCATTTCAATCCAGTATCCTGTCTCTGACAATGGTGAATACCAGATGCTTCAGAGCAAGATGGAAGAAACCCCAGGGTGGAAAATTATGGAATAACTGATAAAAAACAGTGAAATCCTGACCTCATTAAAGTCAATAGTGCTTTTTCCATTGACTTGAGTGGGAACAGAATTTCATCCACCCTGTGTTTCTTTTTAACCCATTTTTCCTTCCTTCTCACCCCACATATACACTTGGCCTTGGCTACTGTCTGGCTTGAGACAATTTTCTGCAAGACAGTTTAACAGGGTAACTGTTCTATTATGAGGGATAAATCTTAGCAGTGAAAAACACTTACTTTGATTTTTTTTTTTAAAGACAGCTTAGAAGTTGCAAAATATTTTACAGTGCTGCAAAAATTGCTGAGAGTTGTTTCTGAGCTCTTAATGATCTCCTCACTCTAAGTACTTTTGCATTAGCCATAAGCACATTCTACCCCATTTGTGGTTTTTCCATCATCCTGTGCCCCTTGGTGAGGGTCAAGAGTTCATTTATAAATAAAATTATTATTACAAATTATTGTGGCAAGCAATCACCACTACATTAAAAAACCAGACTCCACAGTGCGGTATGTCTGACTGTAAGTTGAAATGAATCAACACTTTAATTTCTTATTCCATCCTAATTGATAAGGATACTAGTAATTCCCATATACACTTGTTAAAGGAAGACCAGATCAAGTAGTTTGCTGAGTGTGCGTGTGTGTTTTTTTAATTAATACTTTAGTAATGAGGTTTTGTTTAGAGCCATCCAAGAGGCTTATAACTAGGAGTAACAGGACAAGAGAGAGAAAATGAGAATTTAAGTTAAATATTAGAAGGGAAGGGAGAATTTCCTAAAGGTGAGATTTCTTAGACTGTTGAATTGTCCTCCAGGGAGAGTGACAGGAACACCATCTTTTGTCACAGCTAGAATAGGTTTAGCAGATACTGTGTAGGGAGTCTTTCTGCACTGGCAGGTGGATGAATCAAATGACCTAATTATTTGTGTTTTCTATCTCGATTTCTACATTCTTACTCAGATATGATAACAGTAATGGGCTAGATTCATCCCTGAGATAAGAGTGCAGCTTCATTGACCTGCCTACGATACCTCTGAATTTGGCCCAATGTGTGTGTTGTATCACATCTATGCAACAAGTATAAGTTGTGCTCATAGGGAAACTGTTCTCTCTCTATCTCTTTCTCTAAACTAAAAATAACGGTAAAGTTTCTTTGTTACATGCATACAGCTAGCATGCAGATTGTGTCCCAAGCGGAGAGAAAGGCCCTGATGCTGAAGTCCCATGGGCACAGGAGTCCATGCTAGCAGGTCACATTGCAGGATCAGGGCTTACATTTTGAAATATGGACAATAGGCAGAAGCTGGCTGTGCTTCAAAGAGAGACTTCAGTCTCCTCTAGTAGGAATGTTCTGGCTGGCTTTCTCTCTGCAGCACTCTCGCCATGTACTCAGAACACAGAAATACCACATAGCTACAGAGTGAGTCATTGCATCCCATTTAGGCTTGAAGTAATGAACAATCCCAATTGCCACCATTTGAGAAAGTGGGGATATATCAGGATCAGTGCTGTGAAGCAAAATAATTGTCAGTTTTAAACAATTGCCCCTTTGAAGTAAGTAGCAGGAGTCACCCAAGTGTGTGTATTAACACATAAATGCACACCCTTTTAGGAAACACTGCCAGCTTATATTTTCCAATTCTCTGACAGGCCTGAAGATCTAGTTATAAAGATCACTTTATCTGAGCTTGCTCCTCTGTCCCGTGTTCAGTAGCCTGCAAGGTCCACAAGGCAGTTGTGCTGCTTTACAAAACAGAAATATAAAGTATTAAGTTTCTTACTAGTGTTGCACTGTGTATATGTATGTATATTTTGATCGATCATTGCTCGATTGCCATTGAGCACTGTCTATTTTTATCTTATGGAATAATCACGGGTAGGGTTAGAAACAAAAGAAATGATTCAGGAAGGCCAGTAGCTGTTTTGGGAGAAAAAACAAGAACTCTTTTAACATCAGTTTGAATTTTAAATAGGTGGTGTAATTAGTATAGGCAACTTAAGAAAGTTATTCTGACCCATCTTTCTTTGGTTCCATTGAATCAGTCAAAGGGAGCCTTTTTGTGAGAAACAACTGGCACTTTCTCAATTAAATATCTCAAATGTTACATCAGGACCAAAGGCTCATAATTACAGTAGTGTTCTCCTTTTATAACTCTGAAGCAGCATCAAAAGAAAGTTAAATTTTTATCAGTACTCTAACATATGCAACATATGTGGGCTTTCCTATGACTGTAGGACCTTTTCTGCCTTCATACGTGTTGTTTATTCAATCAGAAATACTATGTCCTTCAATTTGCATCCTTACAAAAGTACACATAGTTTTTGGGAGTTACTTGCTCTAGGACTGCAAATTAGGGTTATCCCAATGATTTCAAATCCACATGTTCATGGTGATTCAGTAGCCTACGTGAAATCAATTTGGTCTTCAGTCCAGTTTTCAGTGAACATATTTTTACATCACAAATGACACAGACAACCCTGTTGGTGGTCTTCACAGAGAGGCCAAGCACTGCCTGCATAAAACCTGAATTACTCTGTAATCCCTCAATATAGGCTTTCCATATCAGGATTGACACAATTGGTGGTGTGTTATGGGGAAGTTTCCTATAGGGGTGAGAGAGTAGTTCAAAGTCCTTGCCCTTTCTTTCACTGCTCTCTCTGTTTAGAGCAGGGGTAGGCAACCTATGGCACACGTGCCGAAGGCGGCACGCGAGCTGATTTTCAGTGGCACTCACACTGCCTGGGTCCTGGCCACTGGTCCAGGGGGCTCTGCATTTTAATTTAATTTTAAATGAAGCTTCTTAAACATTTTAAAACCCTTATTTACTTTACATACAACAATAGTCTAATTATATATTATAGACTTATAGAAAGACCTTCTAAAAATGTTAAAATGTATTACTGGCACGCGGAACCTTAAATTAGAGTGAATAAATGAAGACTCGGCACATCATTTCTGAAAGGTTGCTGACCCCTGGTTTAGAGTGACAACACTGGTTTCCTTGTACTGGTGGTTTTTGTGATGGGCATTTTTTTTTAAATTTAGAGTCTGCTTTTTGCAAATAAATTCAAACCTGAAAAGGCCAATGTTCCAGCCATTTATTTGCACCTATTTTAGCATAGTAGATAATGTTTTCACCTCCCTGCTCATAGAGAGCCCTCTGTGATGTCAGTTACACCCTGCTCATCATGGCAGTCTGCTACTCTGATATGCTCCCAACAGGTCAGCAGTGAAAATAATTTGCTTTTCCTAATTCATCCTAATTTCAATCCTAAAGGATTTAAGATCTGAAGGATATAGTGTTATATGCCGGTTGTGTTTTGATCTCCAGGACTGGAGCTTGCTTTGAATTTCTGCTTAAAGACTTTTTTTAGAATTATTAGTCAGAGCCAGAGCAATGCCAATTTATGCTCTCAACAAATGGGATCACAATGAGAGAGTGAAAAAATGAGGATTAAACAAAATTTAGGACTGTGGAAGGCATTGCAAGGTTAATGTGTAGTGAGTTTTGTTCAGCAACTTCTTATCTGTGGCATTAGTGAAATCAGTAATAGACTCTCCTTTGAAATTAAATGATGTCCATATAGCCGTGTTAGTTTTAGGGAAACAAGCCAGTTTTTTGAGGCCATTGGATTATAAAGTCACATGCAGATAGTCTGCTGGAATGTACATTAGCTGTGCTTTCAATGAGGCACAAGACAACTGAAATACAGATAACAGCATTTCATGAACAAACATAACAAAGGAATTGCACTGGAAAAAAATGTTCCTGTGAGAAGCTGTAGTTGTCTCTAGCTTCACTTGACCAATCAGAACAAACTGAGACCTGGTGTAAGTGGGTTTAATACCATAAAAAGGAATAGTGCTTCAACAGAACTTCATTTAGCCCATTGTATAGGTTTTGTGGGTAGTGATGCAATAGTTTTTTTTAAGTTTACCATTTTTGAGAGACTACAGGTGTGAGTCCATGTCTTATGTTGGTAATTTTCAGTTTGTGGATCAATTTTGATTTAATGTTCAGACACACAAAAATGTACTAAAAAGAAAAGCAAAAATCAGCCCAGAAAAGGCTTTGTGGGACAATCTATAAAAGTGAAGATGAACGGATCCCTTGTCAGTCTGCTCATTTAAAACAGTTTGATTGAGCCAAAGTAGCATCTTTGATTTCTGTATAGAGTAGCAACATCAGCTGCTCAGTATCTTCAAAATCTTTATAAAATGAACAATAACATGAGAAAAAAGAGAAGGTAGGTAGAGCAGAAGAGATGAGCGGGAATAAAGAGGTAGTGTGATCTAGTGGTTAGATCACGGGGGCTGAGTTCTAGAACATCCAGGTTCTATGCCTAGCTTTGCCACTGAGTTACTGTGAGCAAGTCATATAACAGTTTATCCATCTGTAAACTTAATATAATAAAAAGTATCTATCTCTAAGGGATGTTGTTTGAATTAGTGAATGTTTTCAAACCTCTTTGGGATCCTCCGATGAAACTTCATTTTAGAATATTCTGTTCAGGTTCTTATACTGTGCCGATCATTGGGGCATTTAAACACTGTGTAAGTACAAAGTAGAGAGGACAACAGAGGAATTAGAGGTGGGCGATATTTTAATTTGCTTGGATAATGATCACAAGTATCAGATTAATCTTTGCTCAGCAGCAAAAAAGTCCTGACCTCCACCTTCAGAAATTGGAATCAGAAGTTAATTATTTATTCTGGAGATCAAATTTGGGTTTCATGGCCTGTAGTTACTGGTATCATTGTTAATTTCATTATGGATTTAGTGGTGATGGTGAGAGATGAATTCATTGACGTGCGTAGTAAGAGATCAACATAACCCTCAATAAAGTGCTGTGTTGAGATGGGTGAGATCATAGCACTGTGACCTGTCTGTTCCCAGTTTTGATGGATCTATTTTTACCATCTGCTTGGCTGTTCAGACCTAGCCTAGTCCTATGTCCCCAAAACAGTTCTGCAAAATACAGTAGCATCTGAAAGTAAATGGATAGCCATCATTTTGGTGAGTATGAAAGGCTCAGACATTTATTGGTTAGCTTTTCTAATGGGTGTGCCAGGTTCCCATGTAACAAGTTCCTGTGCATGTTATCTTTGGGTGCTTTCAACTGTGTCTTCTACATTACTCTAATATCTCTCTGTCATAGGATGAGTACTATAATTTCTGGTATTGGCAAATGTGCTTTATTGACCCATGTCACTAATACTGATTACACATGCTCAAAGATGCTGGAGGCAGACAGAAGCTGTAACAAGCTACATTCTGGCAGTATTTGATTATGCCAGGTACCACCATAGGGCTTCCTTGTGCCCAACCCTGTGCAGGTTCACATGTGCAGACAGAGTGCTTTTTATCCTGGGGGTGGGGCCTGGTACAATCTGGTCCTTGCACTCCTGTGAGCTCAAGGACTCAGTGAGGCTAGTACCAAAAAGCGAAGCAAGCCACTCCAAAGTGAGAGGGCCCAGGTGGGTGTGGGACCGTGGCCCTGCTCCCTCACAAGCAGCATATATGGCTTCACATAACATGGAGAGCACACAGCACTTTTGTGGAAGGTGAGACAGGGGCGATCAAGGAGAGGGGGCACTGTGTCTGAATCTGATAGGACAGGCTTTGAGAGCCCTTGTTTGTGTAGTGTGCAAGTACAGTGCTCCCAGTGCAGACCTCTGCCTGAAAGCCATAATATAGCTTTTAAGGCTTGTCAACACTATAGCATTTGGGTGTTGCAGCATCCTAGCAGGCCTGTAAAACACCTTGTGTCTGTTTCATATGCTGGGTAATAACACCCAAGATTCCATGCTTGTAAAATTCAACTGGCTCTTTATTAAGAGAACTGTGTACAGAGATGCTACAGCTAACATTCTAGCCATATGCACACAGACTGACTTTCAGGTGCTTTCTCCAGACTGGCAGTAACTGGCAGTAACCCCCAATCTCAGGGTCTCCCCTCCCAGGGGAACCCCCATCCCCTATCCCCACCTTGCCTCAGTGTAAGGCTACTGCCAGTCACCAACTAGCCCCTGTTCCCTGAGGCAGACTGCAGTGGATGCCACTCATCACTGGCAAGAGGGGGTTTGACCTGCTGCCTTCTTCTACCACCCAGTACCTCTATGGGCCTGGAACTAGGCTCTGCAGCCTGGGGAGTCGCCAGCCTGGAGCTCCCCTGCTCCTCTGGCTTTTCCCCAGCCCTGCTTCACTCCCAGGTATCTCTCAATCTTCCAGCAGCCAGGCCTGTCTCCCTCCACAGCTAGAGGAGAGACTGCTGAGTTTCTGGCTGCCCTGGCATTCTTACAAGGCCCGATTAGTCTGTTTGGGGCATGGCTCCAGCTGCAGCCACTTCCCCCAATCAGCCAGGGTTTTGCTCCCTTCCCCAGCCCCAGCCCTCTGCAGGGCTTTTCCAACCCCTTCCGGCTGGAGCTGGTGCTCACCCTGCTATAGCATAATTTACATAAAATTTGCATATTTCTAAAGTGGGCATTTCATTGCACAGATCCCCCAAATCCATCGCCTCTGCCCCATAGCCATCACCAGTGATTTAAGTGGATGGACACAGAAGGGGAGTGGAGTGCTCATTCAATTAGCCACGGAGTCGGAGCTTCAGAGAATCACTGCTTCCTCAAGCCAGGGGGAGGAGGAGCGCTCCGGTCTGCTTTTACCACAGGAGGCAGAGAGCTGTGCTCCCACATGTTCTCCTATCCCCCTTACTTTAACTCCAGACACATCTGTTTCCATACTCTCCCTCATTTCTAGGGCCCTACCAAATTAATGGCCATGAAAATCGCATCCTGGACTGTGAAATCTGGTCTTTTGTGACAGATTTCACCGAGGAGACCAGCGGTTCTCAAACTGGGGGTCCCAACCAAAAAGGGGGTCAGAAAGTTATTGTAGGGGGTCTCAGTATTGCTACCCTTACTTCTGCACTGCTGCCTTCAGAGCTGAATGGCCAGAGCGTGGCGGCTGCTGACCAAGGGCCCAGCTCTGAAGGGAGCAGCGCAGAAGTAAGGGTGGTAATACCATACCATGCCATCCTTACTTATGTGTTGCTGCTGGTGACGGTGCTGCCTTCAGAGCTGGGTGCCTGGCCAGAGGCCACCGCTCTCCGGCCACCCAGCTCTGAAGGAAGCATCGCCGCCAGCAGCAGCACAGAAGTAAGGGTGGCAGTTCTGCAACCCCCCTTTCAATAACCTTGTGACCCCCCCACAATCTCCTTTTGGGTCAGGACCCCTATAGTTACAACACCATGAAATTTCAATTTTAAATAGCTGAAATCATGAAATTTACGATTTTTAAAATCCTCTGACTGAAATTGACCAAAATGGACTGTGAATTTAGTAGGGCCCTACTCGTTTCCCCCAGTGAAGCCACCAGTTTGTCTCCACCCGCTCATCAGCTCTCCCCCTGTCCTGCCACAAGTACCTCAAAGTCTTTTCTTTTCAGCAACTGCAACGGCTTCACCCCCCATACCAAGTGCTCCCTCCTCTCAGGTCCTCTCCGACTGGGGCAGGAAGGAGGAGCTGAGGGAAGGGAGGGTGCTTGCTGAAATGTTGGAAAAGAAAGGAACATTGTTTCAGCCACTGGCCGAACTCCCCCTGGTAGCAGTCGAAGGACTGAAACCCCTGCTGAGACCATGCTGATGAAGGTAGGCTCAACAGCCTGCCTCAAAACTGGGGGTTAGTAAGGTCTGGTCTAGGCTGGCGCTGCCTTAGCAATGAGAACTGGACAAAATAATCAGGCTCAGTGGTTTTACAGAGAGAGAGAAAAAGAAAGGTAGTCTTGTTGTAGGTTGTCTTTCATGATAAATTTAACCATGAAAACTTCCATCTCTGCACTTGCGTGTTTCACAAAATTGTTGTCACAGTCTGGAAGTTAATACAAGGAGGAAGCCAAATTTTAAAAAAATAAATCCATGAAGAATCAGGCCATACTGAAATACAGAAGTCGTGCAGGTTCTGTAATGGCTGTGCATGGCTCATTGTAAAACTTCCAAGAGACTGGGCTGTATTTCTTTTTCAAAAAGTCTGTGTTTAAAAAGACACTTTGTTTCTTATCAATATTACTAGTAAGCCCCAGGATTATCAATATTACTAGAAGCCCCAGGCAGTCTTGACAGTCTCATCTGCAGTGTTTGCTCACTCAGATGGTTCAGCAGTTGCTTTGAAAGATGCCATGGTGACAAGTATTTTGTTTTTCTTCTGCTGTTACAGACCTTTACAGCTTGGTGCAATTCCCACCTCAGGAAAGCAGGCACACAGATTGAGAACATCGAAGAGGACTTCAGGAACGGCCTTAAACTGATGCTCCTCTTGGAAGTCATTTCAGGTTTGTTAGAAACAAAATGTCTAATGCATTTAGTAAACACTGCCCCTGACTCTAGAACCTCGTAGAGATTTTGTAGTGCAAAACTATAGCAGAAGTTAATCCTCGACCTTCAGGAGGGTTAGGAGCAATCTTGTTTTCCAGTTGCATGGGACAGCAAAGCTTCAGTCCGACAAGTGATCTGTTCACTGTCCATTGGAGGAGCTGCTGACCTGTATTTAAGAATCCTGAGCAAGTTGATGGACCACTGCATCTGACCTGAGGCTGAAAATAAAAAGTGGTTTCTCACCTCAGTTTCTTTGTAAATATTCTTGAACAGTAAAGGAAATGGATGAGTTGTCCACCAGGCACTTACTGCTTTGCTAAATTCCTTTTCTGCCTCCATTCCTCCAGTTCTGAATCCTACTGCACACAATTGGGAATTGTGTGCACATTTGTGTCCCCCTCCTGCATATTCCTATTGGAAATTGTGCACCTGCCTAATTCCTACAGAAACAAAACCAGAAAATGAATAAATAAAAACCTTTGAAATAACCACATCTTCTTGTTGGACAACCAGATCTGAGATCCTGGTTATCTTTGGACTGGCCAATTAAAAAAAAAGTTTTTTTCTTAGCCTGCCTCAGGGTGAGGTGTCATCAGTAGGAAAAAATAAGTGAAATACTCTCTTAAAAGAATGAAAACTGTTAAAGATCCAAAAAACTGAGCACAATGCATGAGTGAGCTTAAAGAGTTACAGATGAATACATTTTAAAACAAAGGAGCTGAAAACTGGCTCTGCTTTTCCTTACCTGCAAAGTCTGGTGTTCAAGGTTCTGTGCTTCTGAGCTGATGATATCCAAAAGCCATACTATGACTGCAGCTGTCTGAACCATTTGGCTTTGGGTGATATCACAAACTGCTGTTGGAGGGACATAGAACCTGAAGGACCAGTCCTCAGGCCCTGAAACTAAGAGTCTTTTAATTTACCTTTCCTCTCCATGTGTAGGTCACAAATTTATTTTTTAAACATTTTATTCAGTTTTTAACCCCTTAGTATGAGTACTCCAAGCTTTTTCTTTTCTTTTTTTAATTATTGGGCAAGCTTTTCAAAAGTTGGTGCCTAAAATCAGGCTCAGAAATCCATATTTAGAGACCTTAAAGAATTAGTGGCCTGATCTTCAAAACTTCTGAGCACCGAACAGTTCTTATTGACTTATTTATGCAAACCAGCTAAATCATCCACTTCCTCTGCCATTTAAAGGTGGGGAGCAGTCACCAACAGACTGCGTGATTAGCTGAGGATGCCCTTGAGAAGAGGGGATGGTTATAAGGGGTACATTGGAAGATAAAGGGAAAGGATCAAGGGAAGGAGCATTTCTAAGTCATGTTTTTGTGTGGGAGGCTTTGAATTTGTGTTACTCTCTTGACCATTTGAGAAGACATAGTCATGCAGCCTTTGGTACCAGACGGTGGCAGCAGGGCTCTGAAATTAGCCAGTCTGCCAGTGATGGATGAGGTTGGGATAAGTCCAGAGGTGGCAGGGAGGCCCACAGGTCCTGACGTCTGGGATTTGGCCCCATTTAACCACACTGATCCTCAGATTCTGCATTTTTCCCAGGATACTCCTCTTCCCTCTTGTGCATCTCTGTCAATCCTGCTGTCTGATAGCAGCTCTTCAAATGCCATGGATTTGGGGAGATTTTACACAGAAAGCAAGGGATGACATGGCTGTCTGATTTATATGACTTTCTCCTCTTGTAATCAGGCAGGAAAGGATGATGAGCTATGAGGAAGGACCTGTTCACTTCCTTTTTACTTCCTTTCAACTATAAAGCAGACACTAGCAGCACAATAAAATATGAAAAGTGTATCCATTTATATACCTCTTATGTTTGGGCAAACATAACATTTTATTCAGGTTTCACTGCTGTACCGGAAGATCAAGGTAAGTCACTTCTTGGATTTTTGTTGGTTTGTTCAAAGGCACTTGACATTCTTTCAGAAAAATACCTCCAGAATAACTGTTAGGTTTTAGAAAATGTACTACATACATTCTGAGTTTTCTAGTCACTTCTATGTCTGTTGCCAGGTGCCTGTAAGTATAATTGCATTCAATTTGTTGTACTACAGGGGAAAGACTACCAAAACCAGACAGAGGAAAAATGCGCTTCCATAAAATTGCTAATGTCAACAAAGCTCTGGATTATATTGCCAGCAAAGGAGTGAAACTTGTGTCAATTGGTGCAGAAGGTATGTGGAAACACTTGACAATAGGCCTTGGTCTCTAGGCATACATATCCCAAAGAAGCTAAACAGCAGAGATCAGGGGCCAAATTGTCCTGGCTCCTCCTTGGCCATGGAAGGCCAAGGCTCCCGATGCATCTTGATGGTTTCTCTGCGGAGGTGAGAAGACAAGAATTGGAAAGGTTTTGGGTGCGGGGAGATGTGGGTTGTGGAACGGCTTGATGACTCTAGAATTTGCTTCTCTCCATGGTTAGGTTTAATGGTCTATAATTTCTTGGCGTCTGCCCATTCCTTTCCCAAAAGATTAGGACAACATTTGATTCTTTCAGTGCCTTCTTTTATTCCAACATGCTATTAAAAACCAGTAACTTTAGAAATCAGATAGGAGTCTAGAATGTACCTCAGACAGCCCTGGATCTTTGTTTATCTCTTTAGCGAGTATAATGTATAGCGGACTTCTTTTGATGTAATTGCTTGGGGGTTGAGACCTATTCCCATATTGTTACTATGGTGACTGAACACGGTTACTACATTTTTAAGACCAAGGTTCAACGTTCTAGCTGCAGTTAAAAGACTGGACAATGGAAAAAGTGGCGGCTGGAGCTGGTTGGATACTGAACCCAAGAATGAAGTGAAACTAGATGTAGCATAGTGACATGATTATTTTGTTGTTCTGCTCCAAATAGTCACTGTAGTTACATTAAAATGCACGACTGGCTGGTTGGATTTTGGGAAACATAATCTGACTGCTGAAATTAGCAGGATCTCACAGCAGGTGGGATTTGCCAAATGCAGCTTCCCATTGACTCCAATTCAGCATCTAGACATTACAGTGATTTGTGCTATCTAAATTAGATTCATGGTTCCCACCCTTGATCTAGTTGCCCCATCTCCTTGTTTTTATCCTTACTCCAGCCTCCAACCCTTCACCTCAGGGGGCTTAGTGGGAGGGGGAGGGTAACTGGATTAGAGAGAGGAAGGATATTTAGGTAGGAGTGAGTGGGGGAACAACTTTCATGGCTTCAGAGGCAGTAGTGCCAGTTAGGTGAGGTTGCGGGGGGGGGGGGCACGAATATTTCCCCTAAGGTTTTTGCACTTGCTCGAAGTTCCATAGGCCACGTAGCTGATGGGGGGTGAGCTATGGCCTGACCACTTTTAAGCCATGGTCCTATACTAAATCAGTACGGCTGCTGCTGGAGCATCATTCAAATTTGGCCAAGCGGCCCCTCCATTCAGATGGAGGAGCAGCTGGGCCAAATGGTGTTGCAACTGGGCGTATAGGGAAACTGTTCCTGTATGGCAGATCACAGGAGAGTCCATCAAGAACTTGACTCCTGGTGGCACTGGCTCATACACTATGTGGGTCAGAGGCAAGGACACCTGGGGTCCCTGTGAGAGGGGGGAGGAGAGATAAGCAGGGACTGGAAAGGGGTCCCTGCCAGTGTGTGTGTGTGTGTGGTGGTGGGGGGCACTGGAATTCCTCCCCCACCAAAGAAATATCTGAATTGGGGCCACTGTTCAGAGGTATAGTTAAGGTTTGGATTGGTGTTTCAGAGCTGGGGGTATTCATTTTGTCCGTTATAAACAGGTGTCATTTGCCAAATTCAGATCCAGATCTAGGTTCAGATTTCCAGCATCATCAGAGAACAGATGTGTCAAAGCTGAGTTTTTGGTGGACTCTACTCTGATTTAGATTAGAGAGCAATATTGTATTCTGTGGACAGCAGAGGGCATCGAAGAGACAATTTACATGTGGAAATAGAAATCAAGCATAAGGCAGACTGTTTGCAGAGCTGGTACAGAAATACTGAACCAACAGGTCAAAGTTAGAATTAAAATGGATCAAACAAATGGTCTGGTGAGTAGTGCTTTTCACTGTCACATGGGAATCTTAAATTCACTGGCTGAAGGGTGGTTACTCTACCTGATAATATTTTATACATACGGACCAAGATTTTCTAGGTGCTTAAAGTTAGGCTCCTAAATCCATAATTAGGCACTTAAAGAAGCCCCCAGGGATCTCTCATTGATTTTGGGGAGCTGCTGGGTGCACAACACTTCTGAAAATCAGGTCACTTATTTAGGTCTCTAAGTATGGACTTAAAGCTAGGCTCCTAAGTACCCATTTTTAAAGATATTGGCCCCTGTATATACTATTTTCCACATGAAGATCTCAAACATACATGAATGAATGAATTTATCCTTACAATACCCCTGTGAAGTAAAGTATCAGCCCTGTTTTACTGATGGGAAAATTGAAGCACAGAAAGGTTAATTGGGCCTTAATGTAAATGAGAAGCGGGTCCGGGCTGAGGAGTCTGGAGATCTAGGTTATGTTCCCAGCTTTGCCACAGACTTCTTGTGTAACATTGGGCAAGTCGCTTAACTTTTGTGCTTCAGATTCCTCATCTGTAAAATGGGAGATAATAGTTGCAAAGCTTGATTCATTAATGTTTGGAAAGCTTTTTAGATTCATGGGTGGAAGGTACAAAAGAAAAGCCAAGTATTATTATTTATTTATTTATTATAATAATAATAATATAATAATATTTATTTTGACACAAAGAGGAACATATAAATTAAAACAGGCCAAATTGTGGTGTTTCAGCTATGGCTACTGGTGGTTGTAAGTCACCTAATCTTGCATAAACATTTTTGGGATGCCTTTTAATTTACAAACTGTGAAGTCACTGTCTCTACATCTGTTGAGGATCACGTTTAATTTTCTGACACTCTGAGCAATGAAGAGTCTGTAGTGAACCTAGTGCCACCAACTGTGATTTAAACCAGAGGCCCAGAATAAAGATTAAACCACTAGTCCTGTGGAGCTCTAGTGCAAAGTTCTATTTAATGTATTTATGAGTTGTCTCTATTCAGTAAATGTGTGGTGTTCATAGCCCAGGAAATGGCCAATCACTGTTGTTTTTTTTGTTTTTGCTTTTTTGTTTTTTGTTTTTGGGTGGGTGTGACTGGGGTCCATGTGGGGAGCCAGCTATGGTCACTCAATTAGGGTGAACTGAAAAGAATGGGCAGCCAAACCCCAAAAAGCTGGTGGATATTCTAATACTTAGATTTACCAATCCAGCATAAAACAGCTTCTTTATTACCTTACTGGTTACTCATAAGTCCAAACAATACAGTTCCCTTAAAGTAATCCAGCCTCAGGCCTCCATCCAGGTACCCACATCAAATATGATGAACATTTCTGTAAATCTTATTTCATCATATAGAAGAAAAGGTTCTACCAATCCCAAAGGATTGGACACATTACCTCCCAGGTTAATGAATGTTTCAGACCTTACCCAAATACACGCTACAGCCAATTCTTATTAACTAAACTAAACTTTATTAGAAAAAAAAAGAGAGAGAGTATGGTTAAAAGATCAATATACATACAGACCTGAGTTCAATTCATTGAGGTGCAGGGACGTACTGGCCGCCGCTTCCAGCAGCTCCCATTGGCCTGGAGCGGCGAACCACGGCCAGTGGGAGCTGCTATCGGCTGGACCTGCGGACGCGGCAGGTAAACAAACCGGCCCGGCCCGCCAGGGGCTTTCCCTACACAAGCAGCGTCCCAAGTTTGGGAAACACTAGCATAGATGGTGAGTTTTGTAGTTGCAAAGAGTTCTTTCAAAAATAGTTCATAGGCTATAGTCCAATGTCCAAATCTCATATTCAGGGCATACCAGCATAACTGGGACCTCAGTCTTGCGACTCAAACTTCCCCTGATGAAGCCTAAGCAGATCTGAGATGACAGAATCAGGACCCAAGGATCTTTTATTCAATTTCATGTCTTTTGACAAGTTGGGAGTTCAAAAGGTAATTAGCATGACTTTGAAGGAGGTCCATCACAGGTACTTAGCTATACGAATTAACATAAGACCATTTGCTTGTTCCTGCACCATTCATAGTACATTTCAAAGAGAGATGAATACCCGAGATATCCCATGTTTACAATTCATTTAAATGATAGGATGTTCTTTTGACCTCTGAATTATCAGAATACAGCATAGACAGGGACTGCATTGTCCACCCTACTCATACATATGTAAATACACAAAAATACAAACATTATCTCCCCACATGTCTTATGAGGGTTATTTATTTTGCAGGATGTTTTAACCCTTTCTAGCCATGCATCACAGTGGGTTTAAAGAAAAAAAAATCAAATAAATTGAGGGTGCTTTGTGTTGTATCCTGGGCTGAATAAACTAAGAAATTGAGGAGATTGGTAGTACAGAAGATCATTAATAGGAAGGACCTCCAAGGAGTTGTTTGTTAGATGAGGGGGGAAAAAATTACAAAAAACGAAGTGGGCTGCTGAATCTGCTGAAAGACAAATAAAGTAAAATAAGAAAACAACAACAAAACATTTTGGGCCTTCAGTCAACCTTCCTCTCCCCCCCCCCCCCCCCCCCCCCCCCCCCCCCCCCC
>QXTE01000068.1:4763081-4797674 GCA_003942145.1 Platysternon megacephalum
CCCAAAGTACCCAGGCAATGAAAACACAAATATGAGTTATTCTGGGGATAATATCCCTGATGTCCTGTAGAGGAGGGAGAAAGGAATGAATCAAAGTATGCTTTAATCATTTCAGCAGTTTAGCAGCTTTGTTCTCCTTGCTTTTTGGTATTTTTTCTATGTATGTCAGATATGTTTTGGCTTTTTCATACAATGTTTTAGCTAAGGAGACTGAGGAGCTGAAGCATCTACTTTACTGCTGGCAAATAATTTAAAAGTTCTGTCAAGAGCCCTTGGAACAGCAGGATTGTAGAAGCCAGTCAGAATAGAAAGATTTGTATATTTGAAGTGTAGCTGTTATGAAATAATCACACAGGCCCGGATCCACAAAATTGGTTAGACTCCTGACTTCCATTGGTTTCAATTGGTTTAGGAGTCTAAATACTTTTGTAGATCTGGGACGCAGTGATTATGCAAATACACTAACTGGCTGACAATCTGCATGCCCCGTGAGTATTGCAACCCAGATATTGTACAGTTTGAGAAATGACTGTATAATGATTAGTACATCAGACATCCACAACCAATCAAAGTGCAAGGAAATGCGTATGTGAGGAAAAAACAATTGAGATATGCACCAGTTACTATTAAATCTCCTCTGATTGATAAAGAAAGTTCAGTTTTGGTATAATTCATGGTAAACTTCAGAAGGGCCGTGATCCTCCAGGGCCTATACAGGGGTGGTAGCAGTGCTACATGGAGTCCTGAGAAGAGAGATGTAAATCTTGGAAAAATTAGGTGGAACCCCCTCAGAGTGAAGAAGAAAAATAAGAAACCAGTTATCTTCTTAACTCTGATTATTGCACTATAAACATAAATGTTACAATGCAGGGGCACCGGAACAGGGGTATCCAGGGGCCCATGGCCTCCCCACTTTTAAAAGTGGGAGGGCTGTGCTCTTTCACTTTTTTCTGGCCGTAAGGGTGAGCGAAGCAGGGGAGGGGTCGGAGAGGAGTGAGCGGAGGGCGGGGCCTCCGGGAGAAGGGGCGGCTGGGGCTTTGGTTCGGGTGCCAGTGGTCCCCCCACTATTGGGGACCTTCTGCTGCTCCTGTTACAATGTCACTGTGCTGGGGTTTACCTTGGGAGTTACTTCCACAAACCGCATGGAAAGAGGGAGAAAATCCTCTGATTGGGTTGCAAATTTTGTTGCGGGTCAGCTCAAATAGTATTGGTGTCTTGAATCATGTTCAAATCACAGGGATAAAAAATGCCATTCAAATTACTTATGTGCATGTGTGTATTGCCAGTATATATTTAGAAGAATGTGACTTAAACTATAGCTGAATGTTAATCATTAGTAACAATTCAGTGTACATACACAAAGTACTGGTACTTTAAAAAAAATTCCTTATAATTTGGCCAAATCAAATTGAATTTTCATCAGACAACCAAAAGGTGCACATGTAACCTATGGCCAAGTTTTCAAGTACTCCGCAACAAGCAGCTTTCATTGTTCTCAATGGGTGCTGCTGGCTGTTGACCACTTTTGAAAATCTGACCCTACCTAAGAACAATGGGTAAAATTTTCAAACCTGTCTAAAACTTAGAAGCCGAAGTCCCATTTTCAGAAGGGTCTTAGGCACTAGGGTGCCTAAGCCTTATTGAAAAATCAATGGAACTTAGGCTCCAAAGTACCAAAGTCACTCTTGAAAATGGAACTTTGGCTCCTAAGTCATTTAGGCACTGAAAAAAATTTACCCCCATCTCTAGGTCAGATTTCAAGTTTGTACCCCACTAATGCATGAGAGCTGTTAAAAAATTGCAAAAAATTGTTTGTCCACTTGCTTTGTAGTTGAAAACAGCAAGACTGATTTTGCTCAAACTTTAGTGCTTGTCTACCTGGATAGCTATTCTGGAATAGCTATTCCTGATTAACTCCATGTGTGGACGCTCTTATTCTGGAGTAAGAGTGCAGAATAAGGCCTTGTCTACACTACTGCAGTAAGTTGACCCAAGTTACACTACTCCAGTTACGTGAATAACGTAACTGGAGTCGATGTACCTTAGGTCAATTTACTGCAGTGTCTACACCACGTTGGGTCGATGGAAGACGCTCTCCCGTCGACTTACCTTACTCTTCTCTTTCCGGTGGAGTACTGGAGTCAACCGGAGAGCGCTCTGCCATCGATTTAGCGGGTCTTCACTAGACCCGCTAAATCGACACCCTTGCAGCAGCGCCGATCTACCGGTAAGTGTAGACACATGGTCTAAGAGTGTGAACACATGGAGTTAATCGGGAACAGTTAATCCTCTTTAAATTCACACACTAATTTATTCCAGATTAATTTTTAAGTGTAGACAAGCCTTTAGAGAAATATTTTTTCCTTAAGTAGAGACTAAACAGAGAAAAGTCAGTCTGAATGGTGAAAGTTTGAGAAAATCAGAATCAATTGAACAAAGCCCTTTAGTATGGAAGTGGCGACTTTAGCTGTAAGTAATTTTCAAGCCTAATTAGCCTGAGCAGAACCATGAGCTTGTTGAAAAACCAACTAGAAGAAATTCTGTGTAGGTTAAGAATTACAAAACGTGCAGTATAACATATGTGCAGGATGAAAGTAAGAAGACACATTGCAAACTGTACTTTGTGAATTCTGGTTTCCTTTTTTTACCCTAGAAATTGTTGATGGCAATGTGAAAATGACCCTGGGTATGATATGGACTATCATCCTTCGCTTTGCTATTCAGGACATTTCAGTAGAAGGTAAGAATATACCCCTGGCTATCCTAAAATAGTTAGTAAAATAGAAAGGATATAATGTATAAGCAGTGGTAGTGCAAGCTTCCCACACTGCCCTGCCAGGAGTGTCATGATAGACCTGGAGGAACCACCTCTAGTGTTGAGATGAAGTTCAGTCTCCAGGGTCTATTTAGTCCTTGATTTATGTGTTGAGACTGCCAACAAGGGTGCCAATTGTGGTGGTGGCAATTTTGTGACGTTGACTGCTGACCCTGGGGAAACGAACTGAGACCATCAACATCTATTGCACAGCCACCCCCAAGCAGATGGTAACAAGTTCCAGCTTGTGAATGTTATTTAAAATAATAGGAAGTAAGTTGTCTACCTGCGCTCCTTTTCATTCTTTCTTTTTCTCTCTGGTGTCCTTTACAGAGACTTCAGCCAAAGAAGGTCTGCTGCTGTGGTGTCAAAGGAAAACTGCTCCTTACAGAAATGTGAACATTCAGAATTTCCATCTTAGGTAAGATCACGTTATTTCAAGGGATAAAATACAAGTGTTTTGTATCAGATTCTGCTCCCAGTTGTGCAGATGTAACTAAGAGCATAATTTGGCCCTTAATGTTTAAACTGGTGTATATTGGCTCATTCAATGTATGGGGAGAAAAGTTTTTATCGGCAGAACCCTGGCGTAAGTTGAAGTTTATATTCAAAGTATAGATTATGCTATCTTCAGTTCTTGTTTTTCGGAGTATGTTCCAGACTGTTTTATTATTGCATGTATCTTTGGTTAGGGAAAAGGTTTTCTTAAAATAATTGATGCTTATTTTGATTGAATTTTACCTTTTGGATGACAGAAGTTTTTATGTGTAACACTTGTATTGAATCTTTATCTGGGAATTGTCTTTGCTTGTACATTTTGAAGTCAGGTTAACAGAACCTCTAAAAGCTTTTAGTATTACAAAAATCTTGTACAGTATAAGGCTCCAATCCTACAAACTGCTGTACACAAGTTGATCCCTGTGCCCATGCAGAGTCCAACTGGTCCACCAGAATGGAGTATCTTGCAGGATCAGGGCCTATGTCTGTAAATTAGTTTTGACATGATCCCTAAACGGATTTAAGTGATGGCTCCATTATTGTCTCCAGGATCATTGTTACAAGGTCTGATCCTGAGAAGTACTGAGCATCTGAAACTTCCACTGAAGACAGGGGGAAGTGCAGGTGCTCAGCAACATTCAGAATGAGACCCGTAATACATAGAAAGTGTTTAAATAAATTAAGCTTTTTTTCTGTTGCTACTGTATGTTCTGTTGAGAAAAGCCCAGTTGTGGTGTTATAATTGCATGATATAAGTGACATTGAAAAAGACTCTTGGACAAGCAGGTTCTGTTAGCTGAGTCTTCAGGGGTTCATTTGTCCCTTGATATGCATGTGACCATAAATATATTGGAGGGTTATGCACATGCATTGAAAGCAGAACCTATATCCTTTTTTGTCCTGGAGCATCACAGAAGCTAACCAGTTTCTACTCAGGTCGCATTTTACATAACATACACTGTGTAAAGACGACTGTAGGGCAATCAGGAATATATGGATTATAGAAGAGTGAGTACACAGGCTACTAACAGAACCACACAGTGAAGGTGGACCCATGAGATTTAATTATCTGGATGCAACATGACCCTTCAGGCATGTAGCAAAACATTAAGTGAGGGTCAAACTCTCCAATGTAATGATTGTATTAACTTATTTTTCCATTTTATTTTCTATTGTTTGTTGTAAAGCTGGAAAGACGGCCTTGCACTCTGTGCACTTATCCACAGACACCGACCTGATCTTATTGACTACTCCAAGCTAAATAAGGTCATCAGTCTGGGTGACACAGCATGCTGATCTGCAGTGATCTGGTTCACTTCCTATTTGCTTAGCATGTTTCCTTAAGGATGAACTGAAAAGTGCTTACTAACTTTGGTCTGGTCTACACTGGGGGGGGGGGGGGGGAATCGATCTAAGTTACGCAACTTCAGCTACGTGAATAACGTACTTAGATCTACTCACCGCAGTGTCTTCACTGTGGTGAGTCGACTGCTGACGCTCCCCCGTCGACTCTGCCTGCACCTCTCACGGCGGTGGAGTACAGGAGTCGACGGGAGAGCACTCGGAGGTTGATTTATCGCGTCTAGATGTGATAAATCGACCCCTGTTGGATCGATCGCTGCCCGTCGATCCAGCAGTTAATGTAGACAAGCCCTCTGACTGGCTTTCCAGGCTCATGACGAAACTGATTCTGAGGAAGAAGGACACTCCCTCCTCTTCCTCCCCCCTTCCACCTCCCCCTGCCCCACTTCAGCAGCTAACGTTACATACACTTGGCCTGATTCTCCACTGCTTTGCATCTTGGGAACTCGTTTATACCAGTTCAAAGTGGGTGTAAAATTCAAATAAAACAGAATTCCCCACTCATGCTGGTGATAGTGTTTTACACCCACTTTGCATTGGTGTAAAGGTAAGCGCAAAGCAGTAGAGCAGAGGTTCTCAACCTTTTTTTTTCTGAGCCACTCCCCCCCCCCCCTGCCGTGGGCCCCGGACCCCTGGTTGAGAACCACTGCAGTAGACAATCGTGCCCATACTAATGACTAAAGATAAAATTCTGCAGCGCAAATTCTGCCTTTGGATATGGGTAATAAATTACCTATAGCAGGAAATAACAAGACTTACAAATTAAAGTTCACAAAGAAAATATTAATTTCTTGTTACTTTGTTTTTAACAGAATTCCACCAACGTCCCCTACAAGCATAAACATCATAGTGTCCTAATGTCACTAGGTTACAGAACAAGGGGAGTACGTTATTCTCACAATGGGTCTGATCATAGCAAAACGGAGAGAGCAAATGGGGCCTGATTGTGTTGCTGTTGAAATTGGTGGCTTTACTAGTTTAGAAAGTCTTCAAAAGAAAAGAAATTAAAAATCTCATCTATCGGGGTCATGAATAACTATGTTAGGGGATGTGAGGATGAGGGGCAATCACGTGCCTCAGATTTGCCAGATTGTAACAGATGAACAATGCTAGAAAAGAAAGAGGAATACAATAGTTTCATCCCGGTTTGTGGGGATTTACCGTTAATTTCCTGTGCTCTAAAATGAGAATACTGCTAGAAGTCTCCTTCAGTGCCAGCCAGGGAGAAGACTTCATTGGCATGTGTGCAGTGCTCCAAAAGATCCATGACATGTTTGTGGCCGGCCCAGATCAGCTGGTTTGGACTTGGTGTAGTGGGTTTTTTATTGCTGTGTAAACATACCCCATCATTGTCTTAACTTGCTAGATGCTACCAAATACTTCTCATTTGGGAAAGAGACTGTTAAATCATAGATTGGATTCTTCATTCCCTGCTCCCCATAGTAAATAGATTCTACAAAGGAATTAACTGTTATGGGAAAGCTTTGAAGAAAAAAAGAACTAAAATGAAATTATTTATAAAGCTAGTTCTTTTTTATAAGTATTAAAAAGTTATGCTGGGGCCTGCGAGGTGCATAATAATAAATAGTCAATCGATTTATAATGCTAACTTAAACTCATAAAGTATTAATCTGAACACTAAGGCATTTGGAAAGTATTAATTTTGAGCTCAGTCCTACTCTTCTTACTTAGGTGAGTAAGAGGAGCAAGATTTGGCATTTCATCTTATTTATGGTTAATGATTTTCGACAGCTGATTGCCCCCCTATTCGTTCTTTACAGTGCTCCTAAAACAATTCTACCCCAATTACAAATCTAAACCAAAATGTCAAAATGGCCAGCTAGCAATTTTTTTTAATGCACAAACATACCCACTATGTAAACAGACAATCTGTTTGTGCATTAAAAGGTACTTATACATAACAGATGCTAACTTTCTGGAAGGCCTGCTGAAACCTTGACCCACAGTGTACAAAACTTCCATAGTAAAACCATCTTATTTATGTATGTGTGGTGGGAAGATAGAACAGAACTCAAACAAATGTGCCTTGATGAGACTGCCGTGTCAATCACATGTAGAAAGATCCTAACATTGGGCTTGTTTCCTGTCCTGGCTGTGTTTGACTGGCTACTTGTTTTGTGTGTATTAACAGCTGTCTTGGTGTTTTTTCTTTTGGCATGATATCTGTTTCTCCTGCATGCCTTCTTTTCTTTTCTCATCTATGCATCTTGTGTGGATTTCTTGTAGCTGGAAGGATGGCCTTGCTCTCAGTGCCCTTATCCATAGACACAGGCCTGATCTTCTTGACTATGACAAGTTAGATAAGGTATTTCTGTAGCCGTAACAGAGGTTTTTAACTACTGTGGCTTGTAGCTTTATTTTACAGTATGGGTGATGGATGTCTCCCAGCATCTCAGGATTCACTATAATTTTAAACAAATCTTCTCCTAAATCTTCAGAGCTTTGATCAGCCATTGATTTAACAACGAACATACCAATGGGGGGTGTCTATCACTCATCTATAAGAAAAGTATCTCAAATAAGTCAATAGGTTTCACTTAGATTTAGTCTAGTTTTTATATGTATTTCATATCTGTAACATAGTTTTTGTACATGCCATTAACCCATGTTGTATATACATGGTGTTGCATGTACATAAATATATATCTACAAATAAAGTTCCATAGATTTTAAATATTGGCCACATTTTAAGTGCCTTTTAATTGAAATGATGCAGCTGATATAACCTACTAAATGAAATACACTTGATAGTAAAGTTAGAAAATGCAGCTATTGTGTATAATAATATACAAATGAGCCAAAATCTTTAGGCCAGGCAAAAGCAAACTGTTCTTCATAACATATTGTTTTTAAAATTGACTGATTAGTATGATATATATTTGCTAGAAAGAGGTACCATTGGGAATACTACTTATGTTTTGGAAACACATGCATAATATGCAGAAAATTAAATACTTCATACTCAGAAGATGTGTGAAGTACAGACTTCTATGAAACTTGGAATAGTCACTGTCAGTTAAATCCAGCGCCGGCTCCAGGGTTTTTGCTGCCCCAGGCAGCAAAAAAAAAAAAAAAAAAAAAAAGCCGCGATCGCAATCGCGATCGCGATCTGCGGCGGCAATTCGGCGGGAGGTCCTTCGCTCCGAGCGGGAGTGAGGGACCCTCCGCCGAATTGCCGCCGAATAGCTGGACGTGCCGCCCCTCTCCCGAGTGGCCGCCCCAAGCACCTGCTTGGTCAGCTGGTGCCTGGAGCCGGCCCTGGTTAAATCTCACTATTTTCACTCATTTAACAAAAAAAACAAGCCCACTTGAGACATCAAGACCCCTCTCTAGGATAGCAGTTCTATCCCAGCGTGAGACCTGGATTACAAGGTCTTCCACCTGTAATGGCATTTTCAGAAACCAAGACCTCTCACACAGAGTGTTTTCACCCTAATGTGAAACACTGAGGGTCTGTCTACACTGCAAAGTAAAATCTGCAGCACTGATTCACAGAGGCTGGGTCAATTGACTTGGTCTCACAGGGCTTAGGCAGCAGGGCTAAAAATAGATATTCCTGCTTGGGCTGGAGCCAGGGCTCTGAAACCTGGTGAGGGGGAGGGTCTCAGAGCCCATGCTCCAGCCCACGTGGGAACATCTAGACTGCTATTTTTAGCCCTGCAGTCCGAGCCCCATTAACCTGAGACTTGGTGCCACCAGTTTTTCTTTGCATACCCTAGACATACCCTAAGACTCCAATATGAGATATCAAGGCAGCGTAAGGAGCATGTTCCCCTACTTTGAGACACTAAGCCCAACAGTAATCATCACCTAAATTTGAGACATTGAACGTATGCTTCTGATTTGGGGTTCACTTATTGTTCCCCTTCCTTTTTCTTCAAAAAGCAAAAAGGAAACCATTGGCTTGATTCATAGGAGCTGTAGGTTCTCAGCACCTCTGAAAGCCACGTTATATGTACATACACAATAAAAACAAGTCATATCCAAACCAAGATCTAAAGGTGTTACTCATTCAGAACAGTAGCTTAGATTTCAGGAGGGTTCCTATGCCTGAAGTGGCTTCTCTGTGCATTTCTGAGACTAGTTGTTCTTGTTTTTCTGTGCTTGTTCATCATTATATGTGAGCTTGACCAGTAGTCAGCTTATGAGCTTGCTAGAATTCACGTCTCTGTGCTTTTCTGCATATATGTTGGATTTTCATCATAGTATATGTGTATATTGAATACATGTTTGTGTCCCCGCAGAACAAATTAACAATGGATATCTAATCGTATCTCATAGCTTATTAATGTTTTCTCTTGAAAAGATAGAAACACATTATATATATGCATGTGCATGTGTACACATGCACAGACTCACTCACTCACTCTATATCAGGGGTTCTCAAACTTCATTGCACTGTGACCCCCTTCTTACAACAAAAATTACTACATGACCCCAGGAGGGGGGACCAAAGCCTGAACCCGCCTGAGTCCCACCACCCCAGGTGGGGGGTGGGGAGCAAACCCAAGCCCCACCGCCCTGGGCGGGGGAGTGGGAAAGCCGTAGACCCAGGGCTTCAGCTCAAGGCAGGGAGCCTGTAACCTGAGCCCCAACGCTTTGGCTATGGGCGGTGGGATTCGGGCTTCAGCTTCAGCCCCAGGCCACAGCAAGTCTAAGCCAGCCCTGGCATCCCCATTAAAATGGGGTCCCGATCCACAGTTTGAGAACTGCTGCTCTATATCTATGAGCTCAGCTTTTTGGAAAGCACTAATTATGACTCATTTCCAGTGAGGAAAATCTAGTGTTTGGATCAGGCAGAATAATCTTCAATATACATACTGTACCCTTCTTCTTGCTATGAGAAAAACATCTGGTGTTTAACTGGTTCTAATTTTTGCTTTCATGCAGGATGATCCTCTAAGAAATATTAACCTTGCAATGGAAATTGCAGAAAAACATCTGGATATCCCTAAGATGCTGGATGCAGAAGGTGGGAGCTAAAATTTATTATGTACCTTGAATAAGAAGTAGGCAGTAAAACCTGTCACCTTGTACATAATTTTTTTCAAGATTGTTTATACATGAATCATCACAATGATGCCACTTTCTTATGGTTCCTTTTCAAATTATTCCTCCTTTTTAGTTTCTTGTGTGCTGGAGAATTTCACACTTTTTTGTTTTGTTAAATATTATTATTTATTATTTGTATTGCAGTAGCACTGAGGGTCCCAATCTTAGATCAGGACCCCATTGTGCTAGGCACTGTACAAACAGAACAAAAAGTCCCTGCCCCAAAGAGCTTAAAATCTAACTGTAACACAAGATGGTGCACAGATGTTAACAGTTTAAAAACACATGAACATTGTATACTGCTGAAATCAAGACTTTAAAAGGAGAACTATAGCTAATATAGTCCTTCCCAAATATACAGCTGGTAACATGTGCCACCCATGCTGGAAGCTGAAGTTGAGGAAATTACTGTTGTTTAAAAACAACAACAAGAGCAACAACAAAACTTTATTTGTATTTTTTCCGAATGATCAGTTTTAATGAGTAGTCCCATATCTGAGTCCTTTACAAAGACTTCAGAGTCTTTCTATAAACAATATTAATATGATGTTAAAGTAACTCTTGGAACTAACTAATCTTCTGTAGTTTGGGCATGCATGGGGCCAAAATATGAAAATTTGCTACTTTAAATATATGAATTCTGATCTAGTATCTTGTCATGTGACTGGTCTCAAAGGGTGGAATGTTCCCAAGCACTCAGGCTTGGCTTGCCTGCTCCCATGGAAATAAATGGCAGTAGAGTTAGTACTGGGTGCTTTTGAAAACCCCACCTAAATCACTCAGTGATTTCTAGCATTGATTTCCTGCTTCAAAATTCATTCTCTCTTTGTTCCTGGAAATCTGACTCCTGTTTTAAGCAACACCTTGTCCTTCTAACTGTAAACTAAGATGCAAGGTAATTATTCAACACATCTACCATCTCCTTATTCATAGATATGAACGTCCATTACCATTTTCCTTTTTGTTCAGCTTCCTTAAATATTGTATTCGATCTCCTGCCATTTTACACCTTAAAAGAAAAAAGGCACTTTATTAGAATAATCATTAATATGTGAAATCATCCAAATATGTGCTGTCAGCTTTTATTTCAATTTTCAGATTCTTTTAATATATCCTTTTCAAAAGTTCGTTCTTAACCCCTGTAAAATAAAAGAAACTGATGCTGAATTATGAAATATATTGGTTATTATGTTATAAAATCCTACAGCTAACTTTAGACATTTTATCTGCTTTCCCTGGTCATCTCCCCAACCCTACTACGGGCATTTTTGCATTGGTGCTATTGCCATTCAAAAAGCCTCTTCACTGATAACCAGTATGAAGTGCTTGGTCACGTTCTGCCCTTATCTGTTGCAGAGTGTTAAAGGGACCATCATTGTCAATGTGCCCAAACTTCAGTCATATCCTAACTGGCATTCTAGTTATTTCCTCCCATAATGATGAAAAACCCATCAGCCTTCCAAGATAAGGGGCTAAACTCTGTTATGATTTATGTTAAGGTTAACTGAAAATAGAATCTGGCTCAAAGGATACAAAACTGTTAAAAATCAAAGCTTTTCTGAGTGCTAGATTTATTCTGGATCACAGTAGCACATGTATGCCTGTTTTGCAGGTTTCGGATACAGTTCAATACTCTGCTACTCGTGAGAACATAGAGCAGGGCAGGCAGAATATAGGGACACTGTTTTAACATGCTTCACAAGCACTTCTACATCCGTAACTAAGTTACTAGGCCAAACTCTACTTACATTCACACACGGTTAACTCTGGAGTAAGTCTAGTGACTTAAATGAAGTTACTCTGGATTTATGTAAGTGTAAATGAAAAAAGAATTGATCCCAGGAGGTCTGCGTCTGCCAGCCTTCCCCAATGGCTCTTGAAAATTGGATCTTGTACAAAACAGTGCAATGTGGCAATGCTATTTCTGTACATCCTAGATATTCGGATATTTTTAACATTTCAAGTAGAGCAATTCGTTCATTTATTGATTCCTAAAGTCTGATCAGCATTGATATGAGTGAATGAAAGCAAGCGGAATGACCTTGGGTTTTTTGTTTTTTTTTAAATCCTTGCAGCATGTGAGGTGGAATCATCATCAGATGGAAGTATATTGCCATTAGACTATCTGAGCAGTTAACCTTCTTCTTTCTACACAGATGTAGTAAACACTGCCAGCCCTGATGAAAGAGCCATTATGACTTATGTTTCCTGTTACTACCATGCATTTGCGGGTGCTCAGAAGGTGAGGTTGTAAAAGATGGATCAGATCTCACCCTTCACCTTCTGTGGGTTTTTTTTAGCGGTTTTTCTCTTCTGATCTTTCCCCCGCTAGTTACTAAGGGAGCATCCTAGAGCTGAGCAAGACCTCATTTCCTTTTGCCTAATTTTCTCTGTGCACTACTGTCTCTGTATAGTCAATAGAAGTTTAGCCATTTGTTTGTTTTCCAGAAACATATTTTTCTGTCTCACTATTCTGTATCTTTACTAGTAATATCAAGTAGGATCTCAACAGTTGGTTACTGAACTGGATAGCAGACATACTTCCCTCTAATTGAAACCTCTGTGCATTGACTTGAATCAACGTTTAAAGATCAAGATGAAAATAACAAACTCACACAGAAAAAAGAGATCCCAACAGCAGTCATATTATCTCCACCACCATGCCAGAGACCCTGGATATTATTCATGCTATAGATGTCAAAAATATAGCAGAATCTCAGAAAATACTCCCCAGTTTTATATTTTCAGGATTTCTTTTAAGTGTTAGCATTTTAATGTATGTACAAATGCACAGCAACATAAGACATTTCTTATATGTGATGCAGACACAAATATCATATACAGACATCTAGGTAGAAATCTGGAATTGTATCTCAGCAAATAGAAGCAAAAAATAAATTCAGTAGAATCTCAGAGTTAGGAACACCAGAGTTAGAAACTGATCGGTCAATCACACACCTCATTTGGAACTGGAAGTACGCAATCAGGCAGCAGAGACAAAAAAATCAAAAAGCAAATACTGTACAGTACAGTACTGTGTTAAACGTAAACTGCTAAGAAATAAAGGGAAATTAAAAAAAAAAGATTTGACAAGGTAAGGAAACTATTTCTGTGTTTGTTTCATTTCAATTAAGATGGTTAAAATCAGCATTTTTCTTCTGCATAGTAAAGTTTCAAAGCTGTATTAAGTCAATGTTCAGTTGTAAACTTTTGAAAGAACCACCATGACAATTTGTTCAGAGTTATGAACATTTCAGAGTTATGAACAACCTCCATTCCCAAGGTGTTCGTAACTCTGAGGTTCTACTGTAAAGAGAAACTCAGAATTGGACACAGTTCAAGTGTCACATGCTCACTCTAGGAATACTGATAGATAGAGCTAACAGATACTTTTGCAAGCTTGAGCTATTCTTCTGTAGAGAGGTTCTTCCCAGGTCAAAACAGCTACAATTCTGTGAGTTATGTAGCTTGTCTTTTACATATCTTAGTTAACAGGACAGATTTTAAATTCTTAAATGTGAGCCTAATCCTGCAGCCTTTACTGTTGTGAGTAATCCTTATGCATGCAGGTGGTCTCACTGAAGTTAATGAGCTTACTCCTGTGAGTTACAGTGCATGAATAAGGGTGCAAGATCCAGCCTTTTGCAAAGAAAAAAAATTCCACCTCATTGTCTGCAAGACCTCAGTTTGAGTTTCAGCATATTGATTTTTTTTTTCCTGTCAGCACCAATAAATCTCACACACAGTTTATTCCAGCTTTGTCTCCAGAGTACAGAGCTGTGGGTCAGCACCTGCTTAGCATACAGAAAACAAGGCAGGGTAACAACCATTTTGTGCTTCTCTTTGTTCAGCCTGTTTTCTACTCCTCTATTTTTGTTTGTTTGTTTTCTTTCCTTTCCTCCCCTGCTTCCTTTTGTAGATATTGTGAACACTCCCAAACCCGATGAAAGAGCTATCATGACTTATGTTTCCTGCTTCTACCATGCTTTTGCTGGAGCAGAGCAGGTATTAATCAATGGTCCCTTTGAGTTGCTGTGCTTTTTGGTTGGTTGTTTCACATTTCCATGAGATTTTTTCACCTGAATATAGATCTTTGTGGTTTTAATTAACATTCCCAGGTATTATTTGAATGTGAATGCTTGTTTTTAACTAACTTCTGATCCTGATTCAGTTAAAAGCCCTGTAGCAAATAGGATTTTTTTTTGGTTCCAAAAGGCATTACCATTGACGTCTCTATTTTGAGGGTCTTCAGTGGTTATAAAAGGCTATTTTCAGGAAAAGTGAGTTTAGCGAGACTTTGTTTTGCATATGGACCTCAGGCCTAGTTGATGCACAGCTTTCCTTGCAGGAGCAGATCTCAGGTGCACAATCAGAATAAATATGCAGTATTCAATTGACCCATTAGAATTACTCCAGATTTACACTTGCATAGAAGAGCAGACTTTGACCAGTTGTGTACATTCTGGCTGTTATAAATGCAAATGACTTTTAGAAACTGTGTGAACTGGGCTCTTAATTTGCTTGGGTCCTCTTTTGCGTGTTCCTAACAAACTTAATAGATTTCTAGTATGTTTTTTTAACCTAATACCATAACCTGAACAATAGTCCAAGTCACTTTCAAAGTAAAGATTTATTAAATGACCCTAACATTAGTGTGAAACTACCTCCTATATAATAAGGCTTTAACATTTAACAGAATTAATTCTGTGTTGATTTATACTCTATGCAGCACACTGAAGTTAGTAGAGTTTTACAGGGAGACTCACTGCAGAATTTGTCCAAATAACTCTGAGAAGGGCGAACTTACATATGAGTCATGAGCACTAACCAACAGTGATAAGAAATGCAATTTTTATTTTCAGCAGTCACATTCAGCTTAGTCAAAGTTTGTATCTGCTTGTGAACATGATGACAGCTATGTCCTGTTTGTTTTCTGTATTTTACAGGCTGAGACTGCAGCTAACAGGATATGTAAAGTGCTTGCTGTGAATCAAGAAAATGAAAAGTTGATGGAAGAATATGAAAGGCTAGCAAGTGAGGTAAAGGCTAGCAAGTGAGGTTCATAGAACACGGATGATGATAAATTCAGTGCAATATTTACAATGAAAATAAAGCAAAATTAAAGTCACATACAGCTGACAGTCATCTTTATCAGAGGGGAAGGATGGTCCAGTGGCTGGAGCATTCGCTTAGAACTTGGAAGAGCCAGGCTCGATTCCTTGCTCCATTACAGGCCTCCTGAGCGACACTGAAAAAGTCACATAGCCTCTCTCTGCCTCAGTTCCCCATCTGGAAAATGAGGATAATAGCACAGGGGTGTTGTGAGGATAGACACATTAGAGCAGGGGTCCCCAACCTGGTGCCCGCAGGCGCCATGGCACCCGCAGTACGCTAAGTGCGCCCGCGTACTGGCCGGTGGACGAGCATCCGCCGAAATGCCGCCGAGAAGCAGCGTCATCCAGATGCGTCACTGCCGAAATTCTGCTGATTTTCGGCAGCATTTCGGCGGCGCCACCTCTGGATGACGCTGCTTGTCGGCGGCATTTCGGCGGTGACACCTATTGACGTTGCCGCTTGTCGGCGGCATTTCGGCAGATGCTCGTCCGCCGCCACGTTCCTCCGTGGCTCGTCATCTGGCGCCTGCCAGACGAAAAAGGTTGGGGACCACTGCATTAGAGATTGTGAGGCACTCAGATACTGTGGTAATGGAGGCCATCTAAGTACCAGAGAGAGAGATCTTTGAGGGTTTATACATTATAACTGCTTGCACAAATAAGGAATCTTAAATTCACTTACTGCTTTCTATAATTCTAGTTTAAAAAAAAGTTTCTTTCCCCTCAGCCAAAAATAGTAACATGATAGATACACCTCTACCCCGATATAATGCGACCCGATATAACACGAATTCGGATATAACGTGGTAAAGCAGCACTCCAAGGGGGTGGGGCTGCGTGCTCCGGTGGATCAAAGCAAGTTCGATATAATGCAGTTTCACCTATAACGCGGTAAGATTTTTTGGCTCCCGAGGACAGCGTTATATCGGGGTAGAGGTGTAAATACAAACACATCTTTAAGTGATAAAAATAAGATGTTTAAGTATAAAGTGGTCCATAAGGATTTTATTTCAAACTGAAATATGAGGGTATAAAGTCTGAGATATTTCACAGGCAGGCCAGAGAAAGATATTTTTCAAGGTGTATCATAATGCATCCCTACATCTCTGGAAGGGCTGAGACTCAGGAGATCAGAGTTTTCACCTCTGCCACATGCTTTGTGTGTGATCTGAGGCAAGCCACTCAGTTCCCCATTTGGAAAAGGGGGATAATGATCCTTTGCTGGATAAATTCAATAATATTGTGAGGCTCTCAGATACTGCAGTGAAATTACCTACCTAGAAAGAGAAAGAGATTAAAACTGTGCCCTGAATTTGAAATGTGAATTTTATCAGATAAACTACAGCAACTTTTTATTTGTTAATTGAATTAATTTTTTTTTTTTGTCTTTCCCAAGTCTTTTACTGATTAGATTACAATGGACTCTTACCATAAGGTTTTCTGTTTTAAAACTACATCTGATATTAGTTAGTTTCCTGAATATATTGTAGACATTCTGGGTCAGATCCTGCAGTCCTTTCTTGGCAAATGGGAAATTTGCCTGACTAAGGACAGCAGGGTTTGGCCCATGCTAATAATGCACACCTCGCAATAACATACGGCGTTCCCTAGACACCAAAATAGCTTTGTGGAGAAACTATATTGGTACTAACCGTTTTTTTGTGGAGTTTTGTAAGTGACGAATCAGATAGTTGGTGTCTGCCCTCCTTCCATGGCCTTGACTACTTGAGTCGCTAAGGCCAAGATTTTTAAAAGTAGCTGGTGATTTGGGATAACTCAGGTTTTGGGTACCCAACTTGAGATACCTTGAAGAGACCTGATTTTCAAAAAGCCAAGTGCTCAACACCTTCAGAAAATCAGGGCCCTTTAGGGTGTCTCAAATTAAGCATAAATTGAGGTACGCAAAATTACTAGTCATTTTTGAAAATCTTGTGCTTAGTTGTCACTAAGTCATTGACTTTGGCAATGACACTCTTGTTAAAGAAAAGACACTGGAGTCTGTACATTCAGGATTATCGGTTTCTTTTTTTTGTTTCCATTTTCCATTGCTTTGAGTTTTAATTGTTTGTGTCTGTATGTGATAGCTTTTAGAATGGATTCGTCGCACGATCCCTTGGCTGGAAGACAAAACGCCCGAGAAAACAATGCAGGCCATGCAGAAGAAGCTAGAGGACTTCCGAGACTACCGCCGCAAGCACAAGCCTCCCAAAGTCCAGGAAAAATGTCAACTGGAGATCAATTTCAACACCTTGCAGACAAAACTGAGGATCAGCAATAGGCCAGCTTTCATGCCATCAGAGGGGAAAATGGTTTCAGTAAGTAAAATACGGGCCCAGTCTCTTTTCTCCTTTCACCTGAAATGCTCAGTAATATGTGAATAGATGGGATCCAATTACTATTCCAAAACATCTTCACTCATTTCAACTTGCAACATCTAGTTCTCAAGTACCAGCAGTGCTAAATCAAAAATACTTATTTTATTCAGTACTTCATTCTAGGACCATTTCTCCCTACCAGTGGTCCTGCCTCTTTTTAAGGCTGCCTCCACTTCAGTAATTCTTCTCCAGCCATGAGAGTGAGAGACAAATCCCTCTTTTGGAACATGATCAGTACTGCTTTGTTGAAGGAGCTAAATTGTGTGATTGTGTTTGAAGCAAAGCTACCATTGATTTCATTTGGAGTTTTCTTCAATGCAGGACCTCAGAATTTGGCCCAGGATTGGCCCTGGCACAGTTTCAGTACCTTTTTCAGCTTCAGTTTGCAGTAGATTGTTTTTAATTGAATGGAGCCTTATAATCTGTGAAGACAAACAATAGTTCCTCCAAATTAACTCTCAGCTCTTGATAAGAGTTTTGGAGTCATGAGCTTTGAGTGTTTTAGGTGTTGAATATAGCCAACAAATGTCTGTACTGTGCTGTAATCTTGTTTTTAAGCTGTTCAGGTTTTATAAACAGGCAGTACTGTTAGCTGAAAAATCTATCTGGCTCACAAAATATCATAGATACTGGCAGTACTGGCTATAAATGGTGCCTTTGTGCATCTGTAAAAGCTCAAAATATTCTGCAAAGACCACACAATAGGCATCAAGCTTTTTTTATTTGTCAGCCTTGTACGTAGACCAGAAAGCTTAGTGACTTCGTGTTTCAGCTAAAGTGCACACTGGATTGCTTTTGATATTAGCTGTTCTATCACTGTCAGCTTCTAAGACCAAAACATTTTTATTTTGATAATGGATGCACAAAACAGTACACTTTAAGGATATTATAAATCACCTTCACTGAAATTACAAGATATAAAATATGCATGGAGGCAGTGGATAGATAACTGCTTTGCATGGACAATAATGTTTTGTACACATTGTTTCCAGTTTGCACTCACCTACACATATTTTGTCTGGTGTAGTTTAGGTGCCTATTTCTGAAAAATTTGGACCTAAATTTCCATTTTTGGAGCAAGATTGTAAATTCTTGTAGAGTTCACAAATTTGGGCAAAGTCAGAGGAGATACAGAGTAATGATTAAAATCTCATTCCCTCATTCATCCCCAAACTTCTCATAGGATATTGCTGGCGCTTGGCAGAGACTTGAACAAGCTGAGAAGGGCTATGAGGAATGGTTGCTGAATGAAATACGAAGACTGGAACGACTTGAACATCTGGCTGAGAAATTTAGACAGAAGTCTTCTACTCATGAAACCTGGGCGTATGGTAAGCAGACCTTGGTTAAAGTGTTTCAGATAAATCTAGCTGTAAATCAGTACTGAGTATTTACAAACCAAAAACAGCTATTGAATAATTTGGACAGTTGTATAAACCTAAAACTAACAACAATGACTCTGGAAGCTTTCTAGCCTTTTCTCCTACACTCATCATCTTAACTTTTCGGCCACGTAGTTAATGAGATTTATCTTTCAACTACGTTGGCTGACCATTCAATAGAGAAATAAGTTGAAATTCCTGTTACCAGTTTTTAAGATCCACAGAACAATGTCATGCTTCTGGTTTAATGTATCATATAGCATTTTTGCGAAGATTGCATCATGGTTTCATTTGCATATCCAGGTCTTGTGACCAACCAGTCAGAGCTACAGTAAGTCCAGGAAAGAATCTAGGTAAAAGGCAGATTTCAGCAGAGTGATTTTACTGAACAGCAGCAAGGACAAAAGCATCCTTCCACTTTAAGGATGACACATAAATACAACCAGGATTTGTTCCAGCCAAGTCCCAAAACTAGTTATATTAAATTGTGGCTTTCCTTAGCCAAGTTCAACAAACAACATCCTACAGTTTAGCTTACCTCCCCAGAATTTCAGGGAGAAGATGGGAATGAAAAACCTGGCTTGCTTTGATGTGGACACAGCAGCGAAATGAGGACAGACACTTGCATGGAATTAAGCGGCAGGCCAAGCTTTTATTAAACTTTAGCACAGGGGGAGGGGTGCTACTGCTAGTCCAACCCCACCGTAATTTAGAACAGCTATGGGGCTGCTCTTGCATACATCACTGCTATAAAGTCTCTTTCAGGACGTTACCACAGTAGAGAATCTACGTAACGCAGTTCTACCCCACCATGCTCCTAGCTTGCCTCCACCATGCCCCTCACACTCCCACCACAGCCCTGTGCTGTTTCAAACCAGAGTCAAGCCCATAGTGAGCTTGTTAGAAGCACCCAAATCAGTAAATGGCTGCCAAGTAAATGCCAGAAGTGAAGCTGCGATCATTCTGAAAACCTCTTTACTGAGCATGTGCTACTCTGACCATGTGTCGTAGCTCTGACACAGGGGAAAATTACACATGACAGATACAGGAGAATATATAGCAAGAGAAATAATGGTCCCCTCTGGCCTTAAAATCTAGGAAATAGTATGTGGTGAACTGAAGCTAAAGTGGCTGTCTGTGAATTCAGTTGTCTCTCCTAATGGTAAGAGTTCCTGATGAGTGAGAGGTAATCTTTCAGTTTCCGATTTTATTTGCTTGCTTTTGTAACCTTTGTTAAGTTAGGATAGGGTCATAAGGATTTGGCATTTTCTGTTTAAAAACCAAGAGTGTTTGAAAAGGCTGCCACATATCTCAGCCTTTTGTGGAGGTTTTGGGCGTGAGGCCAAAGTGAATAATGGATTGAAGGCAGAATTTCAAAGAAGATAAAGTATCGTTAACATAACTTACATTGAACATAGTGGTCTGATTGCTGGCTACATAAGCCAGGTCTTCACTAGAAAAGGTTTGCCAGTGTAGCCATGCCAGCCACCCCGCCCAGTGCTGGCATAAAATTGTTTTTGGCAGTATAACTTATACCAGTTCCCTGAGCAAATTAAGATATACCAGCAAAAGGACTTTTATGCTGGTATAACTGTATCTATAGTAGGGCCTCTTTTGGTACAGAAATGTCTCAAAAAATTATACCCCAAGCCAACATTGCTATATTGGCAAAAGTTTTGAGTGTGGGTCAGAATTGTGTGAGGTTTGTGAGGGCATAATCATAGTTTTTTCTTTCCACCCTTTTTTTCCTTGGTGGTTTTTTAAAAAGAAATTAAACAAAATGATTGGACTTTTTAGGGGAATGGTTGCTTTTTGCCTCCATCCCTTTCTTCTTTTGTGTCCCTTCCTCACACTCTTTTTTTTTTGTTTTTCTACTCTCCTCCTCTTTCAACAACAACTAAACAGCAACAACAAGACCAAAAGTTTCAAAATTCATACACATACACAGACAGTGAGAATAAATTGCAGTTCAATGCTAGGTGTGAAAAAGGCCATTGAAGTGTTTGTCAGTACCTGAAAGATACAGAACCAAAAAATAGAGTTACCAGGCCTGCCTTAAACCATCACAGATAGTGGTTCACTGAGCCAAGAATAACCAGTACATTGATCAACGTACCAGCAACCTGGATGTTTCTGCTTTATTACATCTTTGTGTTTATAAATTAAATGTTAACAAAGGGCCAGATTTGAGAAGCCCATTACTCAGATTGGGAAGGAGTCACTCACCCAAGTAGTCCCACTGAAGTTAATAACTACTCGGTTAAGTAACTCTTCACCCGTACAAGTAGGGAGTTGACAATCTGGCCCTGTGTTGGAATGAGCCTGAATTACCTTGCTACTTATTCCATGTAATACAGCAATGTGTCTGTGTGAAACAGGCTGATTCCCATGTGGAAAAATCCTTTAGAAATGAAGAGAAAGTAATCTTTAGACAGGCTTATGAATGTTTCCATGGAACATAATAGAGAATCACATCCCAGTTATAGAATTCTATAGGATTGTTTCAGCAACCTACAGAAAACATCTTATTACGTTCTATGGGTTTGTACAATTATTAATATATAATATTTATTGTTTCACCCTATTAAATTCCATAGGACTTTTCCAGTGAGTTGTTAATAAAGGCATTACACTAGGGATGAAATCTTAGCCCTATTGAAGTAAATCAATGGGAGTTTTGTCATTGATTTCAGTGGGGCCAGATTTCACACTGGGTGGGTGATACTGCTCAAAGCACCACAAAGCTGGGCCCCAATTTAAATGACTGACTTGAGTGCATTCTTGTTGTAATTAATGAATTACTGATATTTTTGTTTTTATTTTCAGGCAAAGAGCAGATCTTACTCCAGAAGGATTATGAATCTGCTTCTCTGACCGAAGTCCGCGCTATGTTGAGGAAACATGAAGCTTTTGAGAGTGACTTGGCTGCCCACCAGGACAGAGTAGAACAGATCGCAGCCATTGCCCAGGAGCTGAAGTATGTTCCATTTAGAGGCATGCAGCTGCTGACATTTAACTGATAAACTCTTTCCAGTGAATTCAATAGTGTCATAGGTACAATGTAAGAATTCCACAGATAGCTTCGTAAGGATATTATCTGAGCTAGTCATTGACACCTTTCCTTTTTTTTTAATTGAACTAAATATAGACGTGCAACTGAATACAATTGTTTGACGGCAAACATTTCAAAATTGACTTAACAGTAAGCTTTTGTTTCTGTAGATCTACTGGTGGGTAAATTGTGTATCTGGCGGGGTGGGGGTGTGTGGAATTAGTCTGCCAGTTCATGTGTTCTGCTACAAGATGCTAAATGTGAAATCGTTCTCATAAAAATTATTTCTTTCATTTTGCCCACGTGAGTATAATATAGATCAAATATCGCAAGCTGATATTAAAATAATTTCTTACATTTGCATCGGTTCTCCCATCCCACAGTACTTTATATACTTAAAAAACTAATTCCTATTCCTTCTCTGTATAGCGTGTGTGTCTCGGTCTGTCTAAAGTACTTGTCAGGCCCCCATTACCGTAGTGTGTGAGGACCTCACAATCTTTAATGTATTTATCCTTACGAGCCACACTGTGAGGTGAGGAAGTGTTGTTAGCATCGTTTTACAGAGCGGGAACTGAGGCACACAGACACTTGCCCAAGGTCACACAGGAAATCTGTGGCAGGGTACAGACCTGAAACCAAGTCGACCAAGACCAATGTCTGAACCACTGGACCAGCACACACACACACAGACACACATGCATGCGCGCACACACTCACAGAGAGAATACAAATTAGTTTAAGGGTCCAGTTCAGCAATACACATAATACATAAATACATAAACACATGCTTAATTTTAAGAGTGTGGATAGTCCCATTGAATTTAATGTTGTTATACTGGAAATCAGTGGTACTACTCCCGTGCTTAATGTTAAGCATGTGCTTAAGTGCATTGCTGACTTGCAGTATAAATTTATGAAGCTAACAGAAGACAGTGTGGACTAGTGGTTAAAACAGGTGTCTGTCTGGGAGTTAGGACATTTAAGCATGGTTCCCATCCCTGTCTCTGACTCTCTGCGTCACCTGTGGCAAATCTCTTTGTCTACACAGCAACTAGACTCCTACGACTGGCCCGTGCCAACCAACTCATGCTTGCCGGGCTGTTTCATCGCTGTGTAGACTTCTGGGCTCAGGCTTCAGCCTGGGCTCTATGACTCTCCCACCTCGCAGGGTCCTAGAGCCCAGGCTCCAGCCTGAGCCCCAAGAGCCTGAATCAGCTGGCACGGGCCAGCTCTGGGTGTCTAGTTGCTGTATAGACATACCCTTTATTACCTTTCCATGTTTTAGTTTCTTCATTTCTTTGATGGGTTAAATACCTACTGCAAAAGAATATTGTGCAAATTTTTTTGAAAAAGGCTACAACTCAGAAACACCTGGGTCTTAATTCTCCACTAGCTCCAATCGTGGCTCTGTGATCCTGTAGTGCCTGGCCTCAGTCTAGAGCATCTGGGAGTCTACTCTAACTTATGTCTCTGGAGGAGGGACCTTACAGCTTTGCCATGAGCCTTCCATTCTTGTGCTGGGGCAGAGTGTGGCTAGCACAGGCACCAGTTCTATCACCTCATTCAATGGAAGTCTCCTCTGTTTAGAAACAAATCCAAACATCCATCATCAAGTTATAAATCGCACTTTCTGAAAATGTTTTGCCTACTATTGTTAGCAGTAACACCTAAGATTACTTTAACTGGAAGAGATTATAGAAAAAGTCTATTTTTTCCAGTTTATTTAAAAGAGAATGTGTATATTTAGAGGAAAAAAGATGAAGTAATTAGTTAGTGCCAAAAAGCATGAAACTTAAAAGGATGCACATATCAGTGAATTCATCAGTTGATAAAACACTTGCCTTTCTTTTCACCCTGACCTGTATGGTAATAATGACTTTCTATTGTGTAATTGTTTGTACAGAAGCTCTCAGTGGCTCTCTCTAGAGACAATTTCTGAAAATGTCTAACGCTGGTTGAGCTCCACCAGTATTAGCAGCATTGAGAGCAGAGTGCGGACAGCCTGGCAATTGCCACCATTGTTTTAGAAGTGTCATTGACCTCTGTTCAGATCAGGCTAATGAACACAATGCTTAAAAGGCTGGTTGACCATCTACACTAGGGCTCCAAACACTGTTAACATCAATGAAGTTGGACTGGTGTTAGCAACAAAGTGAGATTTTTGAAATAACATTCTTAATGCAGGCAGGGTCAGTGCTACATCCTCTAAGTCTGTGTTTTGCCAACTTGAAGGGAACATAGCCAGGTGGTTAGAATGGGGCTGGATGGGAGAGAGAACTCTGCCACTGACTTGCTGTGTCATGTTGGACAAGCTACTTGTGGCCTGATTTTCAAAGGTGATGAATCATAGAATCGTAGGATTGGAAGGGACCTCGAGAGGTTAAGGAGAACAATTTTTCTCCCTAAGAACACCCTGTTGACTTCAGAGGTGCTCTGCATTAACCTCCTTGTGCTTACCTGTAAAATGGAGAAATCTCTGCCCGGTTGCGTAGGGGGGTTGTGAGGCTCAATTAGTCTTAAAACCCTTGGAGGACATTGAATGAAGGGCGCTATATATAAATGCCAAGTATTAGTAGCTGCAAGCAAATGGACAGCTTCCTTTGGATATTGATTTTAATAATTTTACCAACAGTTCCTCACAAAATTATAGAAATTAGAGGTGAAAAGTCCTAGTTCCTCTTGACAGTGATATTTTTTAGGATTGTGTAAAAATTTTCATGCTAAGAAAGGTGTAGTTGGAGCTGATCTAAAGCTCATTGAAATAAATAAGGATCTTTCTCTTGACTTCTTTGGCCATTGATCAGGTCCTTAAAAAGACCAGCATTGACTGTGCTTCAGGTCAGCATGCCCTATATTTTTTGGTAGTCATCTCTTGGCTGCCTGCAGTTGCTATTTTGAAGGAGAACAATTGCTGTGTGACCTTGAGCTGCACTGGTTACAGTTCAGTGTCAGCGCTGATATTTTCTGCTACAGCAGCTGAGCCCACTAAGAGCATAAAGGTTAAAGTTGTTAAAAGCTTGTTGATTGATGGTGTCTGGATAAAGGATTTGTGTGTGTGTGTGAGCAGGATCATTCCAGTTTGGAAGCTGTTATGCTGTCATTGTATGCCAGATTGTGAGACATCATAAGTCTTGGATGGTGCACTATATAAACCTGGGGGGAAAAAATCAGGGATTTCCCATTTAATACATTGTAAATGCTAAAAAGAATTAGACTAAATTGTGCTCTAAGGTACTATACTCATTTATGGTCCTATGCACTAATTCCAAGATTTTCACTAATCAGGATCAAAATTTCTGAATGTATTTTAAAAAAAATATTTCTCTCACCTTGTGTAAAAACTTATTTTCAGCCAGGCAAACAGCTATATTAGTCTCCAACATAGATGGACTAGAAAGTCTTTTGCTTCTGGATACCTGGGTTCAAATTATGTTTATGGGCACAGTTACAAAGAGGCCAGCCCTGATCCAGGAATTACTTAAGTACACGCTTACCATGGCTTCTGTGGAACTACTCATGTGCTTAAAGTTAAGCACATGCTTAAGTGCTTTGCTGGATCAAAGCTACTGTCAGATCAAATTTGGCCCATTTTTACTTATAATGGTGAGAGAATCACAAAAAGCAAACAGCACAAGTAGTGCAAAAGTAAACTAGGTATTTACATTTCTTTCCTTTTTAATAATGCCCTGTAAAATGTAACTTTTTTAAAGGAAATTTGTTTCTTAGAAGTTTATGGTGTCAGCTCCTCATGTGGGGTAAATTGGCATAGCTCCACTGAAGTCATTGGAGTCACACTGAGTTATACCAGCTGAGGATCCAGCCTATTATTTTTAAACTGTAGGTGCCCCTTTAAAATTAGCGTTGATAATCTCGTTCTCTTCCCTATTTATCCATATCCAAACATACAACACAAACTGTCTATGCTTAATAAAAGCCCAGGAATAGGATAGCAGGGATATTGCAGGTCATGACAGGTACATTGGCAGAGCTGTTTGGCAAAGTTAGTACAGTATCTTCCAGCACTGACCTGTAGCCAGTACAATTGGTCCCTAACTTTCACAAAAGTGACATTTGCCCTTATCCTAAAAAATTGAGAGTGACAACTGGAGATCAATTGGGCTAAAAATAAAATTCACAATAGTCTCAGAGGTGCACCTCAGGCCAGATTTTGAATGGGACCCAATCCAGTAGGCAGCTTCTGAGCATGCCCATCAATCAAGCCCCACAGGTGGCTTAGGTAGCTGAACACATGTCTTTCCTTGAGGTTCATGAATCACTCTGGGGCTTAGTTGGGAGATAGCCATCCAGATGCATAGAGGGAGGCTGCAGCGTGCATGCCAAGAAGCAGAAACATAGGTGCTGAGGGAACCTTTACACTGGAAACTTAGGTGCCAAGTGAATTTAGGTGCCTACAAGGTTTGGCGGGACTTTTGTAGATCACGGTGGAACCAAAATGGGAACTTAGGCACCTAAATCTGGGGTTTAAGCACCTAGGTACCTTTGTGGATCCCGCCCTTAGTGCCTAGATCCCACACATTATAATACCACTACACTATTGAGACATTATAATACCACTACACTGCCTAACTGATTGCAAGCTGACTTTTTTAGCAAGAGGAGGAAAAAGAAGAGGAGGAATAGTTACTGAGGGCCAGTGCAACATGTACACAGGTGCAGAATGTACAGTGTTTTCCTGTCTATTTGTTCAGAAGCTATAGCAGTTTTTGTCTTCACTCTTTCCTAGCGAACTGGACTTTTATGATGCTGCAAGTGTCAATGATCGATGCCAGAAGATATGTGACCAATGGGACAAACTGGGAACACTTACTCAGAAAAGGAGAGAGGCACTGGAGGTAAAATTGATATCAATAAGCAGCTCCATTTTAAAAAATGAATCCTTTGGGATTTATAACAGACATTGTTGAGTGTTAATTCCTGGAATCCAGACTGCAATAAACCCTTTCCTCAGCTCTCCATTTCAGGTTGCTATGAGTTCATTTGCAATACAGATTGAATTGCTCAGTAATAGACTGGATGGTGCTTTGTTTCTTAGAAGTTTATGGTGCAGTTAAAAGTTATAAAGCAGCAGCAGAATGAATTTGGTCATTTGGGGATTTGATGCATAGCAGTGATATAATTAGGCAGCTGTTTTGTCATATTCACTACAGCAAAACTCAGTTTGAGCAATAGGCCAGTGGCCAGGCTCTCCGGTGATGGAGGTTCCAAAGCAGTGAGATCCAATTTCCTAAAAGCCCTAGGATGTATCTTCATGGCTTCCCCTGAGATCAGTGGAAGCCACCTACATACATCTCTGGGTTCAAATGTGACATGTATGTGTTACTGCTCCGTTTCATACATGAAAGAAATGACTAAAGCAGGCCATTCATTTACAATTGGTGCCATTTAATTTGTTCATTTTATAGATCAGATTATCAGAAAATATTTAGAATGAAATAAATGGCAAAAAAAAATCACTTAGGCCCTGATCCTACATAGTCTTATGCACATTCTTAAGTTTATATAAGTTTAACATGAAAATAATTTTACACATGTGAGTAGTCTCACTGACTTCAGTGGCATCTTTTAAGATATCTCGGGTTGGGCAGCCAGCAAATAAGGCATCCAAAATCATCAGTCACTTTTGAAAATATATGCCCAAGGTAACTGGGACACTACCTGTATGTGCATAGAATTAGCTTTCACCTTGGTAACAATGAATTTGTTTGTGTGCATTTACTGGACTTAACAGAGGACAGAGAAATTGCTGGAAACAATTGATCAGCTTCACCTGGAGTTTGCCAAGAGAGCTGCTCCATTCAACAACTGGATGGAAGGTGCTATGGAAGACCTACAGGACATGTTTATTGTTCATAGCATAGAGGAAATTCAGGTAAATGGTAGTATGTTTTTGGTTTGTAATCCTCAGGAAGTCAAGAAAGGGAAGCCTTCCCTCTCACTGAATGGACATTGTCAACATGTGTAGGTGAAAACATATCCTGCCTATAAGCAATCTTTCTGACAGAGAATGTCCTTTCCCACTCATCTGTGAGCATAAAAGTGATAACCTATAAACAGACATGGCCTTTTAAGGCAGCTGGCTGCAGTACTTCTCCCCTTGGAAGGAGTCCTTAGCCAGAGATAAGAAGGCAGGCAAACCATGTGGAGAGCAGAACTTGGGAACACAGCGTCTCTTTGCATTTCTCATTATATGGCCCTTGGCGGTTATTTGGGGCTCTAAGACACTAGCTAGGTGGGATTGGTGGCCTTGAGTAGTCACAGTGTATGGGATTTGGCCCAGAACAGTCATATCTGACTGCACTAATGTTAACCTAATAATAAAGGCACCTTTGTGGAACCTGACACTTTACTTCTGTGTCTCATTAAAGGCAAGGCATAATTTACATTTCCACCTTTATGACCACTTTATATTAGCAGATTAGTGTATAAGGGTCTTAGTATAAATGAGAATCAGGCTGTTCATTGTGCATAGTTGGCTTGTTGTGAAAGTAATTAAAGGCATTAATTTTGTCATTTGTTCAGTTGCATTCAACATTAGTGGTACATTTGTGCAGCTGTATTTAAAGGGATGCTCTCAAGTATTTAGGCCCAGATGCGGCATCATGATCCGCTAGGGCAGACCCCTTTGCCTATGCGGAGTCACACTGACTTCATTGAGACTCCATATGGACACAGGGCTCCAAGTGAGAGCATTCCAAAGAAGCGTCAGGGCTCTAATTGCTTTTTTCTTTTAAACAGGGCGAGGTTAGGGTGAGTAGAAAACTTGTCATGTTTTTTTAAACTTGGTGGGGAAAAGGAAAGGGGATAATACTCACTTGCAGTATTGGAAACCCAAATAGCACAGTACTGAAAAACATCAAAAGTAGCATGAAAAACGAAGTGAAACTTATTTGTCTGGTTTTACTATTCAGAGTGAGTGAAGTGCAACAAAGTATGAAAATTAAATTAGTTTTTTTCATTTGCATTCTTAATATCATATGTTGTTAGAAACACAGGTAAAGAAACATTTTTCAGAAATGAATCATTTTCATCTTCACATTGTCTCTTAAATACTTCAAAAACAGCAAAATATGGTCTGCTACCCCAAAAACCACCTTATTGCAAGTTCTGTCTTTTTTGAGGTGATCCTATAGGTGAAATTGTGTCTCCACTGGAATTTTGCCATTGACTTCCATAGGGTCAGGGTTTCACCCCATGTGTACAATGTATTTGGGGAGGAAATACAATTATTTATATCAGGCCCTCAAGATAATAGAACTGACACTACAACAAAGATCCTTATACTTTCCCCCTTTATTTCTGATTCCAGAGTTTAATCACTGCCCATGAACAGTTTAAAGCCACTCTGCCAGAGGCAGACGGTGAGAGACAGGCTATCCTGTCAATCCAGAATGAAGTTGAGAAGGTTATTCAGAGTTACAACATCAGAATAAGTGCAAGCAATCCTTACAGCACCATCACTATGGATGAAATCCGTGCCAAGTGGGATAAGGTATTGTATGCTAAAGGTGGAAATGACATTTCAGGAATAATGTTTTGGTTGTATGAATAATAAGAACAGAGACCCACACTAAATCTCCAGAAGTTGTCATGAATTACCAAAAAGAAAAAAAAAAAGTCTAATATCTGGGCTGATCTAACAGCATTCACTCAGGCAAAACTCTCCCTGCAATCAATGAGTAAAAACAGGAACAGCCCCATAATGAAAGCTCTTTCTTGAAAATCTTGGCTAGTCTGGACAGCAGAAAGGTATGTCAACATAAAATTAGGCTATTGGCTAGAAGAAGCTTGGTTGTCATTATGGCTAGTGTAGAAAAAAAGCCTACCTATGTATTTTGGAGAAACGTAGTACGGATGGATATTGAAAAAAAGAGAAAATGACAGTTACAGCCACATTTAACATTTTAAACAAGTTTCAACTCAATATTTAGTAGGTCAGTGGGGTAACTGATGGAGAACTGCAAGGGCCCAGTGTTAGTTTTTATGATATAAAATATATTTAAAACATTTTAAATGTTTTTCATGGGGTTATATTAATTTTAATTATACAATAGCATTACAGTTCCCTGAACTGCAACTGGTCTCCCCAGTCACGTGACTATATAATTAATGACTGAAAGTACACAGGCCAGGGAACCAGTTCTGCTCCCAGTGAAGCTTTTAGAACCTGGCCCAACACATCTCATTTGAATCTACCTTCATGGCTTTGCTTGAATGTAATGTTGTGTGTCAATTACTGTTTAAAGCTAAGTGAGACTAATAGGGAATTGAATATGCTTAAAATAGCCTGTTGTTTTTTTTCAACAGGAAAAACAGTGTAGTAACTAGATCAAGGTTAAAAAGTCTTAAATTTAAATCTAGTCAGAAATTAGATTTTCTTTTCCTTAAAAGTCAGTCTTTCTGGTCACACTTCCAGCCTGACTGGTTTCAAAATGCTCAAGTGTATGCCCAGAAAGATATTGGAACAAATAATTAAGCAATCAATTAGCAAACACCTAGAAGATAATAAGGTGATAAGTAACAGTCAGCATGGATTTGTCAAGAACAAATCATATCAAACCAACCTAATAGCTTACTTTTAACAGAGCAAAAAGCCTTGTGAAAGAGCGGAAGCGGTAGATGTGGTATATCTTGACTTTAGGCTTTTGATACTGTCTCGCATGACCATCTCATAAACAAACTAGGGAAATACAACCTAGATGGAGCTACTATAAGGTGGGTGCATACCTGGTTGGAAAACCATTCCCAGAGAGTAGTTATCAGTGGTTCACAGTCAAGCTGGAAGGGCATATTGAGGGGGGTCCCGCAGGGATCAGTTTTGGGTCCAGTTCTGTTAAATAGCTTCATCAATGATTTAGATAATGTCAGAGAGAGTACACTTATCAAGTTTGTGGATGATGCCATGCTGGGAGGGGTTGCAAGTACTTTGGAGGATAGGATTAAAATTCAAAATGATCTGGACAACCTGGAAAAATCTGAAGTAATTAGGATGAAATTCAATAAGGACAAATGCTAAGTACTCCACTTAGGAAGGAACAGTCAGTTGCACACATACAAAATGGGAAACAACTGCCTAGAAATGAATACTGTGGAAAGGGATCTGGGGGTTATAGTGGATCACAAACTAAATGTGAGTCATCAGTGTAACACTTGCAAAAAAAGCAAACATCATTCTGGGATGTATTAGCAGGAGTGTTGTAAGCAAAACACAAGAAGTAATTCTTCCTCTCTACTCCACGCTGATAAGGCCTCAACTGGAATATTGTGTCCAATTCTGTGTCTGTGAATATTGTGTCCAATATTGTGCCACATCTCAGGAAAGATGGGGATAAATTGGAGAACGTCCAGAGGAGAAAAACAAAAATGATTAAAGGTCTAGAAAACATGAACTATGAGGAAAGATTGAAAAAATTGGGTTTAGTCTGGAGAAGAGAAGTCTGAGAGGGGACATGACAGTTTTCAAATACATAAAAGGTTGTTACAAGGAGAGGGGGGGAAATTATTCTCCTTAATCTCTGAGGATAGGACAAGAAGCAATGGCCTTCTATTTAAGCAAGGGCGGTTTAGGTTGGACATTAGGAAAAACTTCCTAACTGTCACAGTGGTTAAGCATTGGAATAAATTGCCCGGGGAGAGTGTGGAATTTCCAGCACTGGAGATTTTTAAGAGCAGGTTAGACAAACACCTGTCAGGGATGGTCTAGATAATACTTAGTCCTGCCATGAGTGCAAGGGACTGGACTAGATGACCTCTCGAGGTCCCTGCCAGTCCTACGATTCTATGATTCTATGTTAGCCATTACATGTCCTACTCAAAAATGGTGAGTTTAAATTAATCACAAGAGCCAGCCAAATAATTAACTTGAAAAATCAATAATTATTTGATTAAATATTTTAAATTCAGCATTATATTTAGTCATTTAACTAAAGGATATAATAAAATGCCTTGAATTTAAAAAAAATTACTGATAGCAGAACAAAGGTCCACTTGAAAGAATTAGTAATTTTTATGTTTTATAAAAGTTTATCTGAAAAATAAATTAATGATTTGTCATTAAAACTTTAGAATAACTTGGGTCTATTTTTCTCATAAACTTAATCATAATTTTTAAAAAAACATTCTCAAACTGAATGTTTTTGTTCTTCTTTCTTGTTTTCCATCTTCTGCAAAGACCCCAATTAAATAAAGCATATCTGTTCAGCACAGCACTTAAACATGTGCCTAAGTGTTATTGTAAACAGGGATGCAACTTAGGCACATGTTTAAATGCTTTCCTGAATTAGGGCCAGAGTGTTCACTACCTTCAGTAGTCTCATTTCCATCTCGAGGGAGTAAGTACTAGGCTCACTAGCAAGTGTCTGCAGGACTGTGCTGTAATATTTTATAACTGAGTTCTTTCAGGGTGTTTGTTGTGGTCTAATGATATGCCTAGTATGTTAACAGCTAACAACCACCAATGTATATCTTTATTAAACCATAATTGATGACTCCCTGTCATTCTTTATTGATTAATCCTGTTCAGGGATGTTTCCATCCAGAAATAAAATAAAAAATTATTTTCACTGCAGTGAAGTTCCTGTTTCCTCACATGGCTTCACCTCAGTCAGTATTTATTTTGTGGGTCAATAATGCTTAATATTCACTAAAAAAGAGAAGTCAGTACCTGTTGTTTCATTGTACAGCACATCTCTTCATTTCAATAGTTCGACTACCTAAGGAACCATACAAAAATTCAAGTAAGAAATACAGAACAGGCCACATGTAAACATTAGTTGAAACAGTCAAAGACTCCACAAAGTTTGCTCATGATTGAAAGCAAATAAGCATTTCAGGTAATGAAATAAACCTGCTCACTAAATAGCGCTAGGGGGTGACAGAGGAAGCGGGGGAAACTGAGGTTAGGAAACCATCAGTCTATGCTACATTATTTTTACAAGTATGATCTAATCTTATCTACTCATATCAACCCTCAATTTTGTGCACGAGCAGGTAAAACAACTTGTGCCCGTGAGGGATCAATGTTTGCAGGAGGAGCTAGCCCGTCAGCATGCTAATGAACGTCTGCGTCGCCAATTTGCTGCTCAGGCCAATGTCGTTGGGCCATGGATCCAGACCAAGATGGAGGCGAGTATCACTGAGGCATCAAGAGGAGGCTGTTGAATAGAACACATATCATTTTTCTCATTTTCATCAGTGGCCTTCAGTGCCCTGCACCAGCACTCCAACATTAATGTAATCAAGTCTTTTAAAGAAGGGTTCTAAAATAATCAGAGCTTATAAAAGCAAATAAAAACCTGTCTAACAAGGTGAAATCATTTTGGAATAGGTTTTTGAGAAGTGAATGGGGACATTAGAGAGGTGATTTTCAAAGGCACACAGAACAGATAGGCACCTGACTCACATTATCAGTCCATGGGAGCTGGACCTTTGAAATCCTCTCCTAGATTATGAATATTAGTTTGGTTGTGTTCTTTCTATATAAATACCATTGTCCCAATGTTGTCCTGAGATATGAGTGTGCAACAGACAACATTCTCTAGTTTGGAGGGAGTTTTGATTGCCACTGATTCTTAGTGTAAAAAGGTTACGTTTTCCATGTAAATGTGTGGCAAACTAACAAACCTGGAGTTTAGATTTTTTTGTTTCTTTTTGTGTGACAGGAAATTGCCCGCAGCTCCATTGAGTTGACAGGGACCTTGGAGGACCAGATGAATCAACTGAAGCAGCATGAACACAATATCATCAACTACAAAACCAATATTGACAAATTGGAAGGAGACCATCAGCTTATACAAGAAGCCCTGGTGTTTGATAACAAGCACACAAGTTATACTATGGAGGTACTTATGAATTCAGTTCTGTGCTCTTAGGTTCATGTATCCACTTCCCCCAGTCTGAGGGAGTTGTAACAGAGGAAAGAATTTGGCAGACTTCCTAGTTTATTTGCAGCAGAAGATATACATTACTAAGGCTCCGTTTGTCTCGGCCGTAACTCCTGTGACAAAACCATGACTTTTGGTCTTTATTATGAAGCCTTATGGCCTTTGTCACCTGGTCAGCTGCTGCTGAGAAAGACCACGGTCCTGGATGGAGTTGATTGCAAGATCAGAGCATAACACTCCTTTATACATTTTACGTTGTGGACTCTTTATATGTTCATGGAGGGTGGAACATGGATTGTTATATGGGTATGAACTGTTAAATATTATTGTTTTAATTGGAACATAAAAGATATTTATTTGACTTTCCTCTTAATTTCCTCTTAAATATAGTTTGCCACGACTTTTCCTTTTTTTTATGACTGTTGTCGCATTTTTGTCATGATAAAGCAGGGGTTGGCAACCTACAGCACGCGTGCCAAACATGGCATGCGAGCCGATTTTGGGTGGCACGCCACTGCGTGCCGCAGTCCCGGCCCCCAGCCCCACTCAGCCCCACCGCTCTCCCCTGCGGGGGCAGGAGGCAGAAGCTTGGTCCTGCAGCAGCCAAGCTCCCCCCTCCCCCGCTTCTTCCCCCAGCGTGGTGCTTTCCTGCCCCTCCCGACGATCAGCTGATCGCCCGGGGGAAGGGGGGAGGAGCCGAGCCGCAGCGTGCTCGCTGCTCCGTAGAGGAGACAGAGAAGAGGTAGGGACGGGGCCTTGGGGAAGCGGGTGGAACAGGGCATATCCCTTCCAGCCCCCTGCCATGAGCTGCTCAGGGCAGGGGGCTGGGAGCACCCCCACAAGCCGAGCACCCCAGCCCTCTGCCCTCACCCCTGAACCCCCCCCACACCCAGCCTTCTACCCTGCACCTCCACACACCCCCAGCCCTCTGCCCTCACCCCTGAACTCCCCCCACCCAGCCTTCTGCCCTGCACCTCCACACACACCCAGCCCTCTGCCCTCACCCCTGAACCCCCCAC